>PVHX01022580.1:0-27424 GCA_004024805.1 Geosciurus inauris | reverse complement strand
ATTAAGCTGGGCGCGGTGGCTCAAGCCTGTAATCCCAGCACTTAGGGAGACTGAGGCAGGAGAATCGCGAGTTCAAAGCCAGCCTCAGCAATGGCGAGGCGCTAAGCAACTCAGTGAGACCCTGTCTCTACATAAAACACAAAATAGAGCTGGGGATGTGGCTCAGTGGTCGAGTGCCCCTGAGTTCAATCCCCAGTACCAAAAAAAAATTTTTTTAAATTAAACAACAGGATTGCTTATGACATGAGGAAAAATATGAACATTTTTTCATGTAGTATTCGGTAAACCTTTTGGCCACAATTTGTTTCTTAGTATTTTCAATATTCCCTATTTTACATATGGTGCTCAGGCCCACACCTATGCACTCTTAACCTCCTTTTGTGTTTACAACTAGAAGACAATAATCAAAATTGTGTCCTAGAATGAGTGAGTGCCAAAATATCTTGTTTTCTCTTCCTTTTATATAGCATCGTATTCTACTGTAGTGAATATAATATCTTACCTTCTAAGAATGTTATATTTTCTTTGAAGATTTCTTAAGCTTTTGAATTGTCTTTTTCTTTTGATTTGTTTGCCTTCTGCTTGTTTTGTTCTTTGCCTTTTTCTTCAGATACCCTTTTCAAATGACTGGTGATCCTTATCTGCTTTTTTATTTTTAAATTGAACTTCCAAGTGCTGAATAGATGGGGCAGGGCTTGTCAACCTGTGGGTTTCATGTTAGAGCAAACATGTGGCCTTCTGGGTTTTTTTTTTTTAAGAGCTGCTTAAATGTCAACATCACGGGCTGGGGCTGTAGCTCAGTGGTAGAGCGCTTGCCTAGCATGCGTAAGGCACTGGGTTCGATCCTCAGCACCACATATAACTAATAAATGGATAAAATAAAGATTCATCAACAACAAAAAAAATTAAAAAAAAATGTCAACATCACCAGGCTGTTCAGTTTCTCCAGAGAAAGTTTCTTTAATCAACTGGTTGTTTAGGAACTGGGTAAGCCTGATTTACTGCACTTGATGTTGGGCAGAAGCAGGTTGGGAATATTTCAGTTCAAAAGCAGATTTTAAGTTATTTTACCTGTGTTTGGTTTTATCCTTCAGAGCTCTATCCTACACCTGGTTTACCAGAGCTCAGAGCTGCTCTGCTCCAGTTCCTCTAAAGTTTATTCCTTCTGTCTCCTGTGTGAATCAGTGATTTAATGGCAGTGGATGAAGGTTAGGATTTGGAGGTCTAACTGTTCCATTAAAAGACTATTAAATTAGCCAGGCACACTGGTGTACGCCTGTAATCCCAGCACTTTGGGAGGCTGAGACAGGAGAATCACAAGTTCAAAGCCAGCCTCAGCAATCGAGAGGCACTAAGCAGCGGGGCACGGTGGCACAAGCCTGTAATCCCAACACTTAGGGAGCTGAGACAGGAGAATCACCGAGTTCAAAGCCAGCCTCAGCAAGGGTGAGGTGCTAAGCAACTCAGTGAGACCCTGTCTCTACATAAAACACAGAATAGGGCTGGGGATGTGGCTCAGTGGTTGAGTGCCCCTGAGTTCAATCTCCAGTATCCAGTACCCCCCCAAAAAAAAAGAGAGAGAGAGAGGCACTAAGCAACTCAATGAGACCCTGTCGCTAAATAAAACACAAAATAGGGCTGGGGATGTGGCTCAGTGGTCGAGTACCCCCGAATTCAATCCCCAGTACCAAAAAAAAATAATTTTAAAGACTTTTTTTAAGTTATCCTAAAGTTTTCAGTCTTATTATCAAAGTTACATGGTTCCTCTAATTCCTGAGACTAACTGGGATTTTTAAGGAAGAATCAGCTTGGATCTTTCATTAGTATCTCCTGTGAGCAAGGAACCTGTGGGACTGTATTCCATTTTGCTGAATCATTTCCCATGCTTATATCTGCTTTTCCTTCTCATGTTAGGAGTTACTGATATGGCCAGGTTTCATCAAGTATAGAGAAAAAGGAGGAAAAACAGCATCAAATTAGTGTACCAGCCCAAGATGTCCAAGTTCTAACTAGTAGGTGGACTAGAAAAAGACAACTGAAAAAAAGAAAGGAGAAGGAAAATGTTAAAGAAATAATACAAGATTATTACCCAGAATTGAAGGATGTGAATCTCCAAATGGACAAATATGTAGATCGGGAATACTGTTTGGGAATCAGAATCACATTTGATTTCTCAGTAGCAACTCTGGAATTAAACATCAAGGATGTTTTTACCAACCTTGAAATGCATAGCCAATGAAACAATAAGAATTCTAAAGAAGAATAAAGATATTTTCATATGCAAATTCTCAACTACCAATGTACTTTTTCCTTAGGAAAATTTGAAATCCAGGCAACAAGTGAATAGAATGTAGAAAAAATGCAAAGAAAAGACCCAGGATGATAATTGTGCATGAGGCCTGGCACAGTGCTATTCACTGTGTAGAAATAAAGGTCATATATAATTTGCAGAAAATTATTACAAGTAGCAGACTGTAAGATTCTTTCCTTATTGAACAGCAGAAACAAAATACAGAAGTTAAAAAGAGTTATTTTAAGAGAATTTCTGAAGAAATTATATTAAAATAAATTTTAGAATATGTCTGAAATCATCATTATATGAACACCATACTAGAGATCATTCTCAGAGCTTTGGAACAGGCTGGTGTACATAAGGGACCTTGAGGCTCAAGCTTGATCAGTATCAAGGTAAAGCACGCGCTCGCACTCGCTCGCTTCCCCCCCCCACCCCCACCCCCGTGTCATTGGCAGCTTTCTGAGAAAGCATCTTCAAGTAGCTTCTAGGACAATTCTATCTCATTGTATTTATAATCACATCATCTCTGTCTTAAAATGAATACAGTCATTGCATACATAATTTTATTGAACACTTAAGCTTTGCCAGGCCCTCTTCTAGGCATCTTATAAACATTATTATGAACACTTATTCCCCTAATAACCCTGTTGGTATGTACTATAGAAAGAATCAGAAGGTAAAACTATTCTTGCAAAGTCATACAGGTAAGTTGTAGAGTCAGGATTTTCAGTTAGGTCCCTATGGTTCTAGAACACTAGCTCTTTGCACCATACCCAAATCCCAAAATTATTTCCATTTACCTGACTCATCTACTTTCCTCATCTGTCATTAAACTTTTCCAGATGCCTCTGACAATACCACCCTTTGTTTGAGCCCTTGGTCATCTCTGGCAGCAACTGTGTCTGCCATCAGCACAACCAATGTCTCCACTGCTCTCTCAGCTGTTATCCCAGCAAAGTGGAAAGGAGACTTCCACTTCCTGCGGTAGTTACAAGGTTTTTTTATTTTTATTTTTTATTTGCTCTTCTTATTTATACATGGAAATATAAACAAGATTTTTTCCAAACCTCTTGAATCTTTCAGATTCCTGAATCTGTATATTCTAATCACTTATGCATTGTTTAACAATAGTATGTTCTGAAAAAATGTGTCATTAGTGGGCTGGGGTTGTGGCTCAGTGATAGGGGTCTTGCCTAGCAAGTGTGAGGCACTGGGTTCAATTCTCAGCACCACATATAAATACATAGAATACAGGTCCATCTACAATTAATAAAAATATTTTTTAAATGTGTTACTATGGGATTTATTGTGTGAATATCAGAGACTGTGCTTACACAAACATAGATAATGTAAGCTGGGCACAGTGAGGCTGAGGCAGGAGGATCTCAAGTTCGAGACCAGCCTCAGCAACTTAGCAAGGCTCTAAGCAACTTTGCTAGATCCTGTCTCAAAATAAAATAAATAAAAAGGACTGGGGATATGTGTAAAGCACCCTTGGGCTCAATACCCAGTAACATAAAATAATAATAATAATAATAATAAAGCACATGCACATCCAGGTGTGCTGGTGCACAGCTATGAGCCCAGGTACTTGGGAAGCTAAGGAAGGAAGATTTCAAATTTGAGACCAGCCTCCACAAGCTCAAGGTCATCCTGGGCAACTTAGCAAGACCCTGTCTCAAAATAGAAAATACAAATGGTTGGGGACTTAGCTCAGTGGTTAAGTGCCCCTGGGTTAAATGCCAGGTACAAAAAACAAAACTAGATGATGTAGCCTACTACACACTTAGGATATGTAATATATGGTATACTCACACATGTATATACATATTACATTGTATACATACAATATAGCCAATTGCTCCTAGAGTAATGAAGAACAAAACAACATGAGATTAAATTAAACACAAGAGAAAATGATGCAAACACACATGGTAAACATGAGATGTATGAGGCTGTTGCCAGCATCAGACAACATACTATTTTACAGTAAGTTTTTTTTTTTTAACAACAATATGTACTCAAGGGGCTGGGAGTGTGGCTCAGTGGTACAGCACTTGTCTGGCAGGTGTGAGGCACTGGGTTCAATTCTCAGCACCACATAAAAATGAATAAAAAATAAAGGTTTATCAACAACTAAAAAAAAGAATATATACTCAAATGATAGAAAGTATAGTGTAGTGCATACATAAACCAGAGACACAGTATTTTATTATTATTATTATTAAATATTATTACTGTGCATAATTGTGTGTGCTATACTTTTATCTGCCTGGCAGCACAGTAGGTCTTACACCAGCATCACCACAAACATGTGAATAGTGCATTGTGCTACAATGTTAGGATAGCTACAACACTGGTAGATGATAGGTATTTTTCAGCTCCATTATAGTCTTATGAGTACACTGTTGTATATGCCATTCATCATTGACTGAAATATTGTTATGTGACACATGACTGTATAGGGCATGCAATACCGTATACTGATCATTGGATCAAGGTATATACCACCTCCTGATATTTCATATATAGCAACCAACCCTACAAGGTTTTATCCTCTTTCAGGCACCTTAGTTGAGCCTTCAACAACCTAGTCTATTCTATTAAACATTCTGTAAGCCCATGGCAAGGGCACCAGAGTAGGCAACGCAGGAAGAGAAGGCAAGTCCCTTTCTAGAATAGATAACAATTCTGCTGTAGAAGAATCCCTGCCCCCTCCAGGACAGAAGGGATCCAAGTTATGGACCCGACACCAGGTGGCTGGCTGATCTCCCTGAGGAATGATGCTGCATGGAGGGCTGCTGGCACGTTGGATTGCTAGCCATGGCAGATGCTAGACCATCTTTAGAGAAGGGAAGTCTATCCACTGGGACAGCAATCCATTTCCACATGATACCAACATATTGTGCTGACCCATCTGTGAATCAGGCCCAAATCCTTTCCTCCACTGTTGTCTGACAGTAGTGGACACCCCAACATAATACAACATAGAGGAGTGGGTTGAAAGAAGGGCAATCATGTCTGAAACAAGTGACATCTGTCTGGGCCATCTGTTCCTACATTTTATTCTTCCCTGCTGGATCTGCTTAAGCCAAGTCCTCAGTGTACCATGATAGATTGCTGCTGCTCATGCCCAGACTTACAACTGAGTAGGTCAGATAACACAAAATTTATTATGAGAAACTCATGCTGCATAGTCACTTGATGCATGTGGAGGACACACCCTAGTTACCCCTAATGAGTGAAACACTTAAATAATTCCCTCCCCTTGAGGACAGGCAGTACCTGAAACTTGCTTCTAGAAATTGGAATAGGCAACAGACATGAGATAATCACTCCTGTGATTAGTGATTCTGTTACATTATATAAGACTCCATCTTAGCAAACAGGATTGAGTGCTTCTCTTGCTGACCTTTAAGAACTAAATTGTGATGTTGTAAAAGGACCATTGAGAAGACCACAGGCCAAGAATTCTGTGCCATCTCCAGGACCAAGAGAGGACCTTGGTCAGTACCCCAGCAAAAAAAACAGGGAACTTGGTCCTGTTTTGTTTCATTTTGTTGATTTGTGCCAACAGCTATGTGAGCTCAAAAGAGGACCCAAATTTCCAGAAAGGAATATACCCTGGCCAACCAGTTGATTGCAATCTTGTGAGACCCTGTACAGAGGACTCAGCTAAGCCAAGACCAGATTCCTGACCCACAGAAATTGTGAGATAAGAAATGTGTGTTGCCGGGGCTGGGATTGTAGCTCAATGGTAGAGCACTTGCCTTGCATGTGTGAGGCACTGGGTTCGATCCTCAGCACCACATAAAAATAAATAAATAAAGATCTTGTGTCCATCTACAACTAAAAAAAATATTTAAAAAAAAAGAAATGTGTGTTGCCAACTGTGGTGGCACATGCCTGTAATCCCAGTGTCTGGGGAGGCTGAGGCAGGAGGATTGTAAGTTCAAAGACAGCCTCAGCAACATAATGAGGCCCTAAACACCTTAGCAAGACCTTGTCTCTAAATAAAATATAAAAAAGAGCTGGGGATGTAACTCAGTGGTTAAGCACCACTGGGTTCAATCCCTAATGCCAAAAAGAAAAAAGAAATGTATGTTGTTGTAAACTGCTAAGTTTGTGATAATTCTATAACTGGATGGTAATTAATTTAGTGCCCTATGATCATGCGCTCCATCTGTACCAGCAGACCATGTGGTATTCTTAAAAGAATGGTACTCTGCCACCAAGGACATAGCCTTGCTCCAGAACTGCAGAGATCTGTACTGTGACTTTCCTAGGGGTTTGCCAGAAATATAATCTATCATCATTGGCTCTGATAGATCATGTGGCCCAGGAAGCAGATATGTTTGTTATGTGGTCTAGACCTGCTATAGAGCCACATCATGCTCAGAGTCTCACTTGAAACTAGAAGCCTTCTCATTACAGAAGAAATGAGTCAGAATGCAGAATGGGTCAGTATTTCTCCGTGCAATACTCTGTTCCAAACCCCCCAAAAACGACTAGCACTGTGCCACTTTCTTTGTGGTTGGAGGGACAAAGTATAGTATTTTGGCCTTTACCTTAGAGTGGATGTTCTGCCCCAGACTCTCAAGCCTGTAGAAATTCACAATACAAATATATTCCTCAATATGGGGGATCAGTGTGATATTTTGTGGAATTTAAAGATGTTTCTATATACAATAGTATAAAAATCAGGAGAGCTGAAATAGCCAAGGTAAGAAGAGTGAGCACATCCTTGCCATTTAAAAGTAAACTACCTTTGAATTTTTTTTTTTTTTTTTTTTTTTGGTACCGGAGATTGAACTCAGCGGTACTCGACCACTGAGCCATATCCCCAGCCCTATTTTGTGTTTTATGTAGAGACAGGGTCTCACTGAGTTGCTTAGCACCTCGCCGTTGCTGAGGCTGGCTTTGAACTCACGATTCTCCTGTCTCAGCCTCCCAAAGTGCTGAGATTACAGGCGTGAACCACTGTGCCCAGCTTGAAATTTATTATCAATGTATACTTCACATATAAAAATATGGAGACTTTAGTTTTGAAAATAGAGTATACCCATGTGGCCATTACTCAAAGTAAAATACACAACATCTCCATTGCCCCAGAAAGTCCCCTCATGTCCTTTTCAGTTAATCCCCTTATGCCCACCCAGAGGCAAGCACTTTCTGATTTCTTTCTCCATAGTTTGGCATCGCCTGTTCTTGGAAATCATATAAATGGAATCATACTTGTGTCTGGCTTCTTTTATGAAGATAATTGAACCTTTTTTGAGATTACGACCTACTTTTTATTCTCCTCTTAATGAGCAGAAAGATTGCTGGAGCAAGGTTTGTGTGGTCTCAATCCAAGCTATACTGAGTGGAAGGCAATGAGGATGATGGAATGAAACTTGAGGAACAATGCCATTTCAAAGGACACCTACTTTAGGTGAAATCATTACATGATTTCCATGAAAAAGGAAGTTTTTCTCCTCTGGCAGGGGAAAGGGGCTACTTCTGCCAATAAGAAATGTTTAGGGAAATTGGGAAGTTCATAATACTTGAATTGGTCCACTCAAATGACATCATCAGATCCTGAGCTTGAGTTGTAGTGTGATCTGTCCTGCAGCTACAGGAGATAGAGATCCCCTCTAAACCACATAGAGGCAACATTTCTACTACAGTCAAAATGTGCATATATAACTACACAACCGGTGTGATTCTACATCATGCACAACCAGAAGAATGAGAAATTATACTCCATTTTTTGTATTATGTCAAATGTATAAACAATTAGAACAAATAAAAATGTTAGCACAAAAAGAGTAACTCTCAAGACAAATTAAGTTACTTTAGAATAAATCAAAACAAAAATAAATTTTAAAAAAAGCAACCACTGTACTCCAAAATCCTCATGAATAATATTATAGATCAATTAGCTATAAAAGCCACTTGTCCTCCCCATATCTTGACAGATGACATATACATGTCATACCAATGAAATAGTGTGTCCCACAGGTGAAAACTGAAGTAATTGCAATGCTACTAGATGCCAGGGCTTATTACCATATCACTTATCATCAGGAATATGGTCCTTATTGCTTTTAGACAGGTGAACAATCCAACCCAAAACCCATCCTGATAGTAGTACGTTTGGTAGAACTGCTTCTAATATCAAGTGGTCTTAGCTTGGGTCCCCCAGAGAACAGACCATAAGGAAAGAATTCAAATACTAACCATCTGGGTGTTGTACGCCCAAGGCAGCAAGGATAAGGAAAAAGGGTAATAGACAAGGAAAGAAGTAAATCAATGTGATGCAATGCATTATCTCACTGGTCATTACATAATAAAACTGCAAGAAACGTGCCAGGAATGTTTGCTTGGCATGTAGAAATTCTAGAAAAAAATAAAACACACACACACATACTTTTCAGAGTAATATATGAAGAGAGAAAGTAGGAGAAATTTATCTGCCCAGCTCCTTCATGCTTCTCGACTTCCACTAGTCAAGGGCCATACCCCAAGGAGCTGATTCCCCTTTTTACTTCCAGATTGCATCATTTGAAAACTTCTCCCAAATCTCACCACTATGGTATGGCATTTTACTCAAGCATGGAAGTATAGTGATAACTTGGTACACAGAGACTCAGTGTGTACAATGTGAGGATCATTCAAGTGCAGGACTTCAACTTGGACTATCATGTAGCTCCAGGAGCTCAGGAGGGATACCACAAACATGGAATGGCAATGACACAATTTGGAAAGTGGTATAGCATCTTGGAAAAGAATCTAAGAAGACACACAATACAGAAGGATAGTGCGGACTAGGGTAATAACAATATGGATGGAGAAAAGAGGACAGATTTAGGACACATTTTGAAGACTGAGCCAACAAAACCTTTTAACCAACTGGATGTGAGGGGTCAGGGAAAGGGAGGATTCACAGATGATTTCTATATTTTATTACATGAGTAACTGGATACACCTAATATTATAACATTTCTGAGTTACGGGATTTAGAAGGGAGAAATAGACTTGGCAGGAGAAGAATCAATATTTGGTTTAATACTGTCCAAATGTTTGGCCAAAAACATTTTCTGTTAGTAATCTTTGTATTTTCTAAACTGAAGCATTGAACATAATAAACACATTCCATAATAATAACATCATCCCTTAATGTAGCCAAAGGCCAGTTCAACACATGGATAGGATCAGTTACCATTTATATGGTTAAATTGGCAATGCATGGAATAGCCCGCCTCAAAAACTCTCCCCCCATCTACTGGCCATATGCGTATCATCATTATCCATCGCTATCTAACCACCCCAAACCTAGTAGCTTAAAATAGCACCATTTATGTTGGTTGCTGATTTACAACAAGGACAAGGTTTGGCTGATCTTTGCTTCATGTGGTTCCGAATGGAGTAGCTCAACTGGAAACCAGAGGATCTATGTCCAAGAAGGCTCACTCATATTAACTGGCAAGACAGTCTTGGTTATAAGCTTTGAGGTCAGCTATGGCTGAGGGATAGGAGCCTCAGTTCCTCTCCACAGGGACCTCTCCATGGGCTGTTTGACCTTCCTCGCATCATATGACTGGGTTCCAAAAACAAACACCCCTAGAGACAAAAAGTGAAATCTGCCAGTTTCTTGAGGTACAAACCCAGAAACTGGCATATTCTACCACATTTTACAGGTCAGGCATTCACAGAAACCAGGGGAAAGGAGTGAATATCACCTCTCAATGGGAAGAGTCAAAAACTGAAGGGAGGGGCTGGGGCTGTAGCTCAATGGTAGAGCACTTGCCTAGAGCGCAGGAGGCACTGGGTTCGATCTTCAGCACCACGTAAATATAAACAAATAAAATAAAGGTATAAAATACAAAAACATTAAAAAACTGAAAGGATCAAGTTTTTAAATGGTGTAGCATAGAACTGGTATCCTGGTACTAGCTGGTGCTTTTGGTCTCGTGTAAGGGGCATTTAAACTATTAATTGTCTGTTTAAAGATTTGTCAGATGAGCACTTGATATTCTTCCGATCCCGGAAAGAACAGAAGCCAGTACAGAGATAATAATATAACTGCCACTTTTTTGGCATTTACCCTGTGCCAGACATTATTTTGAGTGCTATGCATGCATCAGCTCATTGAATCTTCCCTGTAATCCCATCAAGCAACTTAATATTTTACAGATGAGGAAATTGAGGTACAAAAGGGTTAAATGATTTGCCCAAAGTTATACAACCAGGAAGTGCTTGAGCTTGGATTTCAACCCAGTCCTAACTCTAGACTCTATACTGCAAACTATGATGCCATATTGGAAAGGGTAGAGAGATGAGCTTTCCAGACACAGCCTGACAGTCCAGAACCCTCAGCAGAGCTTTAGGGTTCATCAAAACTTCATTGTTGGACTGGGATTGTGGCTCAGCAATAGAGCACTTGCCTCACATGCATGAGGCACTGGGTTCGATCCTCAGCACCACGTAATAAATAAATAAATAAAATAAAGATATTTTTTAAAGACTTTATCATTAGCAATGTTATAAAAAGACACGTGTAAAAAATCAGAAGAGTTGAGGTTTTCCATCATAGAAGGTTCATGGTCTGGGAAAGCATGAAAGGAAACAAATATTCATTGCCAAGTACCTTTTATTTTCAGGCATTACACTAAGTGATTTATGTGCATTAATTTCCTATAATTCTCTGAACAATCATGTGGCAATTGTTATTACTGTCATATTACAGTTGAGGAAACTGAAACTTAGAAATATTAAGTAACATGCAAGATCACACAGGTGTTAAGTAGCCATGTTGGGATTCTAGTTCAAATCCAAGTCCAAAACCCACTTTGAATCATTACCCTTGGGGTGCTGTATACAGGAGGGTAGGCCCAGGGTTGGGGCCACTGTGTACAACCCTGGGGAAAACATTGCTGGAAAGGTCAAGAGAAGATGAAGGATACTCCAAGATCATCTAGTCCATCAAATTGGGGTTTGTTTTATTAGGTTTTGTTTTGGTTTTTGGCAGAGCTGGGGCTCAACATCATATGGTTCTAAACCAGGCATCGCCTCCAGCTAGTTGCCTCTTTTTAGAGTGTGTCCCTTTGGGTTTACTTGCTTTTATCGAAGATCTCATTAATAGCCAAGAATATTGACTCTATGAGGCACATGATAGCTGAGCAAATCTGTCTCCAATTATTCTCCTCTTTATTCCCAGTTAATTAATAGCTAACTATTTAAGAGAGATTAAAATAATTGACTTCCTGATGACACTGAGCAATTAAGGTCTTAGCTGTCTTCACAACTCTAATCACTGCCTGAGAGGAGATTAATAGAGATGGATCCTTTCTCCATCTAATTCCCATTTTGCAACCAACTACCCATTGCAGGCTTCTGACCCTCCCAAGATGCTTTCCTGGAAGCAAGTTTAAATCTTGACCCAGTCAAGCAAACATTTCCAGCCAATTAACTCATCATTAATCACAAAATAGTTAGCTTTCCAGAAAAGGATGGGGTGGCAGAAGGGGGTCTGTATTTTAGGATGCCAGTTGAACCACTTAAATGCATCTTAGAAGTATGCACAGAGAGATGGGGTCCAATCCCACCTAGCTTCCACCTCTACAGGTTTCTAAGTATTAGTAACCTCATCTCTTGGCCTTCATCTCCAGCCTGGCTTTATTTTGAGAGAGTACAAAATCTCTAGTCCAGACAGAGAAACCCATCATTCTGGTACCATTAATGGGGTCTTAACCTAGGTTTCCAGACTGGTATCCCAGTGCGTAATTTGCTCTTCATCCCACTAATACCTTGGATAACTCACATCCAAGTTAAACATCAATATGCTTGTACTCAGATGCTTTCATCAGAAATGGCTCTCATCATTTAGGAAAAACAATTTAAAGGGATAAAGAGAGAAAAAGGAGAGGTCAAACTATCTCTGTTTGCTTATGACATGATTCTATATTTCAGAGACCCAAAAAACTCCACCAGAAAACCTTTAGAACTCATAAATGAATTCAGCAAAGTACCAGAATACAAAATTAACACCCAGAAATCAGTTGCATCCTACACTCCAATGGCAAATCAGCTGAAAGACAAATTAGGAAAACCATCCCATTCACAATAGTCTCAAAAAAAAAATACACAGGAATCAGTCTAACAAAAAAAGTGAAGGAATTCTGCAATGAAAACTACAGAACACTAAAATAAATTGAGGAAGACTTTAGAAGAGGGAAAGACCACCCATGTTCTTGGGTGGGCAGAATTATCAAAATAGTCACACTATCAAAAGCACTATCCAGATTCAATGCAATTCCCACCAAAATTCCATTGACGTTCTTCATAGAAATAGAAAAAGCAGTCATGAAATTCATTTAGAAAAATAAGAAGCCAATAATACCCAAAACAATTATTAGTAGAAAAGTAAAGCAAGAGGCATCACAATACCAGACCTTAAATTATACTACAGAGCTATAGTAACAAAAATGGCATGGTATTGGCACCAAAACAGACAATAAGACGACCAATGGAACAGAATAGAAGACACAGAGACTAACCCACAAAAATACAGTTATCTCATACTAGACAAAGATGCCAAAAACATACATTGGAGAAAAGATGACCTCTTCAACAAATGGTGATGGGAAAACTGGAAATACATATGTAGTAGAATGAAATTTAACCCCTATATCTCACCCTGCACAAAACTCAACTCAAAGTAGATCAAAGACATAGGTATTAAACTAGAAACCCTGTACCTATTAGAAGAAAATGTAGCCTCAACACTCCAACATATGGGCTAAGGAACTGAATTCCTTAACAAGACTCCTAAAGTGCAAGAAGTAAAATCAATGATCAATAAATGGGATGGCATCAAACTATAAAGCTTTTTCACAGCAAAGAAATAATAAATAATGTAAAGCGAGAACCTACAGAATGAGAGAAAATCTTTGCAATATACACCTCAGATAGAATGTTAATTTCCAGGATATATAAAGAATTCAAAAAACTTAGCACCAAATAAATAAATGAATAAATAAATAACCCAATCAATAAATGGGCAAAGGAACTGAACAGACACTTCTCAGAAGAAAAAAATTGGATGGTCAACAAATACGTGAAAAAATGTTCAACATCTCTAGCAATTAGAGAAGTGCAAATTAAAACTACTCTGAGATTTCATGTCACTCCAGTCAGAATGGCAATTATCAAGAATACAAGTAACAATAAATGCTGGCGAGAATGTGGGGGAAAAGGTACACTCATGTATTGCTGGTGGGACTGCAAATTGGTGCAACCACCATGGAAAGCAGTATGGAGATTCCTCAAAAAACTTGGAATGGAACCATCATTTGGCCCAGTTATCTCACTCCTCATTATATACCCAAAGGACTTAAAACCAACATAATATAGTGACACAGCCACACCAATGTTTAAAAGCAGCTCAATTCACAATAGCTAAGCTATGGGATCAACCTAGGTGCCCTTCAACAGATGAATGGATAAAGAAAATGTGGTATGTATACACAATAGAATATTATCCAGAAAGAAAAATGAAATTATGGCATTTGCCCATAAATGGATGGAACTGGAGACTATCATGCTAAGTGAAATAAGCCAATCCCCAAAAACCAAAAGTCAAATGTTTCCTTTGATATGTGGATGCTAACACACAGTAAAGGAGGAGGGAGGGAAAGAATAGAAGTTCATTGTATTAGACAAAGGGGAATGATGGGAAGAAAAAAAATAAACCCTGAAAAAGTTTAAAAAATGGTTCATGTTCAGAAATTCATAAATAATTATAACATTATTTTGGAGCAACCACCCTTAGTGTTCTGATCATTCAAGCATGATCATTTTTGTTTTTCAGAGCAATGTCCTTGTTGTCTGCCCATCTATTTTGCCTCTAGGGATGCCATAGTCTATTAACCACCTCCATAACTCCCTCTAGGGAGTTCTACTGGGTTCTACTGTCATGTGTAACTAAAACAAATGGCTCTCATACCCAGTCCATCCCACTTTCACTGGCCAAATCTAGATTTCAGTCCATGAACCACTTGGGCTAAAGGAATTTCCTGCAAAATTTCATAGCAGTGATGTCATTCTTAATCCTAGTTTGCATGAAATCTGAGGGAGAGCTGGGAATAGAGGCACATACCTGTAATCCCAGCAACATGGGACTGAGGCAGGAGGATCACAAGTTCAAATTTAAAAATAAAAAAGATGGGGGATGTGGCTCATTGTTTAAGCACTCCTTGGTTTAATACCAATACCAAAAAAATTTGAGGGAGAAAGGTACCATTTTTGGATTGATGACAACTAAGTACTTGGCAAAAACTGACCCTACAAATAACAATCTCTACCCCTCCAGCACCTGCCCCAGAAGCATGGGAGTATTTTATTACTCTATTCAGTTTCTTGGCATTGACATGGACCCTTCCTCTAAAAATCTAAGGCAGCCAAGTGTGGGAATAGGCAGTTCTTGGAACCTGCTAAAGATCTGATTCTAGGTCCAAATCTGGAGCTCTGAAGAGCACAATGTTTCATCTTGACCTACTTCTGTCCACACTACCTGTAGTCTGTAGTACCAGTAGCAGAACAGCCTACACTATCTGGACTCATTATGCCTGATAGTTTCATGTGTTCTCTATTGGGTAAATTTTCAAACTGATAGTTCAGGCATTGTTTCTCCAAGGGACTAAAGTTGCATTATTGGTCTGACTCTCCTAAAAGCAAATATACACTCTCTCAGTGCCAGGAAAATGCAGCAAATACATCTAGTATTGAGTTAAGAAAATGAATGACATTGAACACCCTACTTGCAAATTGACCAGTTGGAAAGCCCACAAAATTAACTGGCCACTAAGGCAGCCAGGAGGTTTAAAAGCCTTGGGAAATCAATAAGGCTCCAATCCAAATGCTTTCTTTTTTTTTGTAATTTTTTTTTAAATATTTTGTTTTAGTTGTAGATGAACACAATATCTTTATTTATTTTATGTGGTGCTGAGGATCGAACCCAGTGCCTCACGTATGCGAGGCAAGCGCTCAACCGCTGAGCCATAGCCCCAGCCCCCCAAATGCTTTCCTTTCATAAGTTGATGAGGGAAATTGTGCAGGACTTCAAAATAGATTTGAGTTTCCAGAGTGTGGCTACCATGTGTTGAAGATTTTAACCTGAGTCATCTATGATAAGAGAGTCTCTATCATGTTTTAGGATGTCCTGTTTGAGCCCAGTGTAGTGGTGCACACCTGTAATCCCAGCAACATGGGAGGCTGAGGCAGGAGGATCTCAAATTCAAAGCCAGCCTCAGCAACTTAGTGAGGTTCTAAGCAACTTAGTGAGACCCTGTCTCAAAATGAAAAATGAAAAGAATTGGGGATGTTGTTCAGTGGTTAAACACCACTGGGATCAATCCCCAGTAACAAGAAAAAGAAAAAATGGGGCTGGGATTGTAGCTCAGTGGTAGAGCGCTTGCCTTGCATGCGCAAGGCCCTGGGTTCGATCCTCAGCACCACATACAAAGCAATCAAATAAAGACATTGTGTCCATCTACAACTAAAAAAATATTAAAAAAAAATGGATGCCCCATTAACCTGCCAATAGGGTGAGGAAAAGCTTAAATTAAGGTTAGTTTTTAGGGCATTTAGTTGTAAATTAGGCAAAATATTTTGTTTTTAACTTACAACTTTTTTCCAGGAAATGTTTATATGTTGCATTTGAGCTTAAATCATCCCATCATTCAATCAAGATAAATGAAAAGTAAGATTCAGTAAATCAGCACTGTTGTTCAAAAGTAGCAAATTGATGATCTGAAGAATGAGTGGGTGATAGTTTTGTATTTTTCTATATATTAATAAGTTGCTCAGTACTGATTACAATACTAGAATTGCTTGAATGCATTGAGACCCTTTTGCAATAATATTGCTTGTAACTTGATCCAAGTGTTTAATAATTGAGTCTGTTAAAACAATGTACATGTACGTGAGGAAGCATCCAGTGCCAGCCTCTAATTTGCAGGAAATACAAAGGACAGAGAAACATATTAAACGCTATAAGAAAGCTTTTAGCAAAATCCATACTGTATGGATGAACCACTCAGTTTCCTCAACAGATAAGTTGCAAAGAATCAAAAAACACGAGGGAAACCTATAAATTAAAATAAATATTATACACATATTAACCAAATAGTGTATAGACCTTACTTGCATCCTGATTCAAACAAACAGAAAAAATCAATGATACTTATAAACAATTAGAATTTTACGTTTTATTATATTAAAGATTTACTATTAATTTAAATATAATAAAAACATTGTGCATTTTAAAGAAACTTTTTGACCTACTGACATAGAGTCATAGTTACAGATAAAATTATTCCAAGTGTTTTATTTGGCTCAAAATACTAAAAAGGATCTCTTCTCACTACTCCTATTCAACGTTGTATGTTGGTGGTGCTAAATTTAAAAGGACCTTATTAAATGGAAAGGTATGGCATGTTCATAAGTTGAAAAACTTAATTCATTAATAAGTCAATTCTCTCCACATTGATCTATATATCCAACATAATTCAAATAAAAATCCCAGCAAGATATTTTGTAGAGGTCAACAAGCTAATTCAAACACTTATATGAAAATGCAAAATAAATAGAAAAGCCAAAACAATTTTGAAAATTAAGAATGAAGTTTGAGGACTTGTGCTATATGATTTCAAGAATTTCTATAAAATAATATTAATGCAAAGAGGAATCAAAATAGACACATAGATCAGTGAAATAGAAGAGAATCCAGAAACAAGCCTGGACATATGTGATCAACTGATTTTTTTGGCGGGGGCGGGGGGCACCAGGCATTGAACCCAGGGGCACTTAACCACTGAGCCACATCCCTAGCCTTTTTTGTATTTTATTTTGAGACAGGGTCTCGCTGAGTTGTTTAGGGCCTCACTAAGTTGCTGAGGCTGGCTTTGAATTCCCAATCCTCCTGCCCCAGTCTCCCAAGTCACTGGGATTACAAGCATGCACCACTGCGCTGGCCTCTTCTCAGCTTTTGATGATTGCCAGAATTCTTTGGTGTTCCTTGGCTTCTGCAATCATAACTCCAATCTCTGTCTTCATCTTCACCTGGTGGTCTTCTCTCTATGTATGTCTGTGTCCAGATTTCCCTCTTCTTATAAGAATATCAGTCATTAATTTAGGATTCACCCTTATCCTGTATGACCTCATTCAAACTTAACTGTATCTGTAAAGACCCTATTTCAAAGTAAGGTCACATTCACAGGCTCCAGGCAGACATTAATTTTAGGGGACACTATTCAACTCAGTAAGGATGTTAAATAAACAAATGAAAAGATGCATACCATAATTAGTTATTAAGAAAATACAAATTAGAGCTACACACCTATCAGAAAGGCTATGGTAAAAGTAATGAACTCTGAAATTACCAGAACTTATAAGGATAATACTTTCTTATAATGATAAACATACAATTACCATATGACCCAGAAATTCCACTCCTAGATATTTATACAAAGGAAATTAAAATTTGCCAGGCATGGTGGCGCACACCTGTAATCCCAGCACTTTGGGAGGCTGAGACCCAAGGATCGCGAGTTCAAAGCCAGCCTCAGCAATGGTGAGGCACTAAGCAACTCAGTGAGACCCCGTCTCTACATAAAACACAAAATAGGGCTGGGGATGTGGCTCAGTGGTTGAGTACCCCTGAGTTCAATCCTTGGTACAAAAAAAAAAAAAAAGAGTGTGAATAGAGAGCCTACAAAATGAGAGGAAATCTTTGCCACCCACACCTCAGAAAAGGCATTAATTTCCAGAATATATAAAGAACTCAAAAAGCTTAACACCAAAAACAAAAACAAAAAACAACCCAATCAATAAATGGTAAAGGAAACTAAACAGACACTTCTCTAAAGAAAAAATACAGCCAGGCACAGTGGTGCACAACTTAGGAGGCTGAGACAAGAGGATCATGAATTCAAAGCCAGCCTCAGCAATTTGGAGAGGCCCTCAGCAACTTAGCAAGACTCTGTCTCTAATGAAAAACTAAAAAGAGCTGGGAATATGGCTCAGGGTTTAAGCACCCCTGGGTTCAATTCCTGGTACCAAAATAAAAAGAACAAGGAGGAGGAGAAGGAGGTGGAGGAGGAGGAAGAGGAGGAGGAGAAATATGAACAGTCAACAAATACATGAAAACATGCTCAACAGCTCTAACAAAGAAATGCAAATTAAAACTACACTGAGATTTCACCTCACTCCATTCAGAAAGGCAACTATCAAGAATACAAGTAACAATAAGTGTTGATGAGGTTGTTGGGGAAAAGGCACACTCATACATTGCTGGTGGGACTGCAAATTGGTGCAACCACTCTGGAAAGCACTATGGAGATTCCTTAGAAAACTTCAAATGGTAGAACCAGAAGAAATAGAAGTTATACTCTATTTATGTATGATGTATCAAATGCATTCTACTGTCATGTATAACTAATTAGAACAATTTTTTTTAAAAAATAAAGAAAGAAAACTTCTAATGGAACCACCATTTGACCCAGTAATCCCACTCCCTAATATATATCCAAAGGACTTAAAATCAGCATACTACAGTGACACAGCTATATCAATGTTTATAGCAGCTTAATTCACAATAGCTAAGCTATGGAACCACCCCAGGTGCCCTTCAACAGATGAATGGATTATATATATATAATATATATAATCACATATATATATATGTGAATATTACTCAGCCGTAAAGAAGAATGACTTTATATGACATTTGCTGGTAAATGGATGGAACTGGAGACTATCATGCTAAGTGAAATAAGACAATTCCCAAAAACCAAAGGCTGAATGTTCTATCTGATATGTGGATACTAACACACAACAAAGGTGGGGAGAGAAAGTATAAACATTCAGTGAATTGGACAAAGGGGAATGAAAGGAAGAGAGAAGGGGATTAGGAATAGGAAAGACAGTGGAATGAATCTGACACAACTTTCCTATGTATATGTATGAATACACCACAGAGAATCATCACATCACTTCCATTCAGAAGACTGGAATCCTAATTAGAGTAAGATACACTCCATGTTTGCATAAATATGTCAAAATACACTCTACTATCATGTATAACTGAAAATAATACATTTAGAAAATAAAAAACTCCCTCTCCTTACAGTCCTTTGGGGATCTTGACTTAAATGCCCTTGGTCTTCTTTCATGTGCCTCCTCTCCAGGATACTGAGTGGACATGGAATTGACCAAGCATCTCAGTGTGTGTGTCACACTGAACATGAATGAGTATTGAACATGAATGAGTATGGATTTCCCAGAGACACAGAAATGTGTAACAGGGAACAAACGTCACTGAATCAACTTTAGAAATGGTAGCAGAGAAAACCCTATAAGCAGAAGTGAAATAAATACTATTGGGCTGATGTCATGCTACTGGCTTTGATAACTGGGGCTATTCTGAAGAAATAAAGAAGAAAAATATGTCTAAGAGATCAGCCTGGGTAGCATCTCTGTTGTTTGGGAAGCTCTTTCCCCTCTTCTCTTATGCATTAGATGTGTCAAAGTAAAGTTAGATCAGATATTAAAGTTGTAGAATCTCATTATGCATACAAAAGAACAGTGGATTCCAGGCATGGTGGTGCACGCCTGTAATCCCAGCAGCTCAGAAGGCTGAGGCAGGAGGATTGCAAGTTCAAAGCCAACCTCAGCAACTTAGCAAGACCCTGTCTCAAAATGAAAAATATAAAGGGCTGGGGATGTGGGTCAATGCTAAAGCACTTGTAGGTTCAATTTGTGATACCAAAAATAAAAATTAAAAAATAAAGAACAGGGGCTGGGACCATGGCTTAGTGATAGAGCACTTGCCTAGCATGTGTGAGGCACTGGGTTGACAATCCTCAGTACCACATAAAAATAAATAAATAAAATAAAATTATAAAAAAAACAGTGGAGAAGCTGGAAAAACTCAAGCTCAAAGTGCTAGGAAGACCCATTCACCATATTTTTTACAGTTCTGGCTGCTAGGAAATCCAAGATCAAGGCACTTGTAGGTTCAGTGTCTAGTGAAGGCCCATTCTTCATAGACATTGCTGTGCAGGGGTCCTCATGTGGCAGAAAAGTAGAGACGCAAAAAGAGGCCTATGCTAGTTCCCTCCAGTCCTTTTATAAGGTACTACAGGTAGTCCCTGATTTATAAATTTTTCTTTTACTTAATGATGGTGGGAAAGCAATGCTCATTCAATAGAAACTGTTTTGAATTTTGAATTTTGTTTTCCTAGACTAGCAATAAGCAGTCCAATATACTCATGGTGCTGGGCAGTGGCAGCAAGCCACAGATCCCAATCAGCTAGTTTATTAAGAAGATAAACATCTGTTACTCTACAGTATGTTTTATTGCTAAGCTACACTGTTCCCATTCATAAATCAAGGAGAATCTGTAATCCATTCATGAGAGTAGAGTCCTCAAGATTTGATCAATTCTTTTTTTTTTAATATTTTTTAAGTTGTAGATGGACACATCTTTATTTTTGATTATTTTATTTTTATGTGGTGCTGAGGATCAAACTCAGTGCTTCACACTTGCTAGGCAAGCGCTCTACCACTGAGCCACAACCCCAGCCCCTTGATCAATTCTTAAAAGGCCATGCCCCTTAATACCAGTACCTGACAACAATAAGTGCTCAGTAAGTTTTAACCATTTTTCTCATTATTATTGGTAGTGTTAATCAATGCATTCTTAAAGCCCAGCGATCAAGATACACCCATATACTGGTTAACAGAAGGAAGATTTTCTTATAGGAGCATACACAGTTTCCCTCATTCAAATCTATACCTTCTGACCCAGCAATCTTGTATGAAAGTATTTACCCAAAAGATTTTAAATCAGTTTGTTGAAGAGACATCTGCACTTCCATGTTCATTCCATTATTTGGAATAGCCAAGTTATGGAATCTACCCAAATGTCCCCCAACAGATGAATGAATAAAGAAAGTATGGTGCCAGGCATGGTGGCACATGACTTTAATCCCAGCAATTTAGGAGGCTGAGGCAGGAGGATCACAAACTCAAGGCCAGACTTGGCAACTTAGCATGATCCTGTAATAATATTTTTTTAAAGGGCTAGGAAAATAACTCAATGGTACAAAATTCTGGATTCAATGCCCATCACTACAAGAAAAAAAGAAAAGAAAATATAGTGTGTATACACACATGCGTGCGTGCACACACACACAATTGAATGCTATTTGCCCTTTAAAAAAAAGAAATTCTTGCCAGGTATAGTTGTGCTTGCCCGTAATCCCAGTGGCTTGGGAGGCTGAGGCAGGAGGATTGCAAGTTTAAAGCCAGCCTCAGCAATTTAGCAAAGCCCTAAGCAACTCAGCGAGACGCTATCTCTAAACAAAATAGAAAAAAGGGCTGGGGATGTGGCTCAGTGTTTAAGTGCCACTGGATTCAATCCCTGGTACAAAAAAAAAAAAAAAGAATGGAACAAGATTGTGATTAGAATGCTCCCAAGAATATGAACCAAGTCCTTTTCACCTTTCAATCTCCAGTGTCTAGTGCGTGGAATAGGTACTCCACAGTGACACAGTGACACAGTGTCCAGTGTCACGGCCTGGAGTAGGTGCTCAGTGAAATTTCACTGAATTGTACAAGAAAAGGAAGAAGCAATTCTCAATCCTCCTTAACAGATGCCACAGCCTCAGCGAGTACAGAAACAGAGAGAGATGCTGTCATCTACAGCATAAGTGGGGATATAGCAAGGCTTTCATTCCTGAGTCACTTTCTCTCACATTAGATGCAGTTATATTACTTCTATACAGTTTCAATATTCTGTGTTGTCACTGTCAACCTGCAGCAGCATGGTGTGACACACACCTAACAGCACTGAAAGGGCTTCCTGCCTACAGTGACCTTACAGCCTGTTATGATGTTTTATGAATAGGATTTTTTTTATTATCAAAGGTTAACATGAAGCAAAGATCAGATCATCTGGTTAAGCGGAGAGAGCCAGAACTCAGCTCCTATAGCTCTTTTGTAGGCAACCTCTGATTATTTGGGCCTCTTGAATTCTGTATTACAATATCCTCTTATACCAGATTCCATTAGATATATGGTAGGCACATAGTTCTCCTGCACAATAATGTAAGAAAACACCCTGCTCTTAGAGTCGTTGATCAATCATCTAGTACTATATATTTATGTAGGATATATTTCTCTGACACACCGGCAGAGAAAGTGACACTTATTCGTAGTGGCAGAGACTTGATGAGGCCAAGGTTCTGCCTACATAGCCAACCCAAGGGTACAGATATTTTCAAAAGTAGAGATAATTGTTTAAAGACAATTTTGGAGGAAGAGACAGGAGAACTGAAGGATAAAGAATGTCATGAGCAGGGGCTGGGGTTATGGCGCAGTGGTAGCGTGCTCGCCTAGCACGCGGGAGGCACTGGGTTCAATCCTCAGCACCACATAAAAAATAAAATAAATATATCCTGTCCACCTACAACTAAAAAATAAATATTAAAAAAAGAATGTCATGAGCAGTGAATTTTAATTTATACTATGTATTTAGTCATTTTTTATTGCTATAACAAAATACCTGAGGCAAGTTGCTTATGAAGAAAAGCAGATTACTTGGCTCACAGTTTGAGAAGTTCATGGGAATGGCACCTGCATGTCATTCAATTGCCACACCCTCTTGTCACAGCCACCCTTTTTCTTTGCTCCTTCCCTGGTCAGGCTGTGATTTTCCAAATCTTCCCTGTGTTTCCTTTTCATCCCAATACTATAATCTGACTAAAAGCAGTCAATAATATCCATGTTGTAGCCTGAATGCTTTGTTGTTTTCAAATTTCCTCTGCCAGATAAACTAGTCCATCATTCTGTTTTTTAAAATATCTTTTTAGTTGTCAATGGACTTTGTTTATATGCAGTGCTGAGAATCAAACCCAGGGCCCCACACATGCTAGGCAAGCGCTCCACCACTGAGCCACAACTCCAGTCCCTAGTCCATCGTTCTTAAATTTAGTCTTCCACAAAATCTTAGGCCATGGACACAATGCAGCCAAGGTCCTTATTTTATTTTATTTTTGGTAGTGGAGATTGAACACAGATATGCTCTACCACTGAGCCATATCCCCAGTCCTTTATATTTTACTTTGAAACAGGGTCTCCCTAAGTTGCTTAAGCTGACCTTGATTTTGTAATCCTCCTGCCTCAGCCTCCCAAGTAGCTGGGATGACAGGCATGCAACACTGTGCTGGGTTGCAGCCAAGTTCTTTGTCATGGTATAAAGAGGATGGCCAATTTCCAATAGAATCCTCATTTCCATCTGAAACATTGTCGACATGGCCTTTATTGTCCAATTTTGCATCAGTGCTCTAGTAATTACCTCTTATTCAATCTCCAAGATATTTTAGCTCATTTTTAGTCTCATTTTCTGAATCCTCAATAGAATCACCACAATACTCCACATAGATTATTCTAGGCTTTTTTAGCCTGCTCTTCCAAACTCTTCCAACCTGTGCCAGTTACAAAATTCCAAAGCCATATCCATATTTTCAGGTATAGTAATAGTAATGATCCAACACTTTGGTACCAATTTTCTGTATTAGTCAGTTTTTTGTTGCTATAACAAAATCTGAGTGCTACAATTTGAATCTGGAGTCTACCAAAAGCACATGTGTTAAAGGCTTGATTCTCAAACCATGGCTGATGAAGCCTTCAGTAGGTGGAGCCCAGTAGGAGGGTTTAGGTCATCGGAGGCATTTCCCTCAATGAGAATCCTGGTCTCTTCTCTCTTTCATTCCTGGCAATGAGGTGAACTGGCTTTCTCAGCCACACACTCCCACCATGATGTACTGCCTCATTACAGGCCCTAAATCAATGGGCTGACTAACCATAGACTGAAATCTCTAAAACTATGAGGCAAAATAAATTTTTGCTTTTTTTATGTCGATTATCTCAGGTATTTTATTACAGTAATTTAAAGTCAATTAACATGCTGAGGTAGGGCACTTTTAAAAAGAGAACTGGGCATCAACTGCAGTGATACATACATACCCATGTTTATAGCAGCACAATGCATAATCACCAAACTATGGAATCAGCCTAGGTGTCCATCAACAGATGAATGGATAAAGAATGGTATATATACACAATGGAGTTTTATTCAGCCATAAAAATAATGAGATTTTGTCATTTGCAGGAAAATGGATGGAACTAGAGACCATCATGTTAAGCAAAATAAGTCAAACTCAGAAGGTTAAGGTTCGTATGTTTTCTCTCATATGCATAAGCTAGAGAGAAAGGAAGATGGGGGCAGATCTCATGAAAATCAAAGGGAGGTCAGCAGAGGAAAGGAACCAAGGGGTGGGAGGAAGGGAGGGAGGGGGAAAGTACTAGGGAATGATACTAGTCAAATTATATTTTGTTTCTCATTCCACATTTTTATTGGTGCATTATAGTTATACATATTGATGAGATTTGTTGTTACATATTCATACATGCACACAATAATATAATTTAGCCAATATAACTCCCCAGTGTTTCCCACCTCCCTCTCCACCTCCCAGTCCTTAGTCATTTTTCTCTACAGATTCTCCAACTTTTTTTCCCTTTTTCCTCTCCAGTTTCCACATATGAGAGAAAACATACAAACCTTTGACCTTCTGATTTGACTTATCACGTAACATAATGGTCTCTAGTTCTATCTATTTTCCTATAAATGACATGATTTCATTTTTCTTTATGGCTGAATAAAATTCCATTGTGTATATATTCCACATTTTCTTCATCCATACATCTGTTGATGGACACCTAGGCTGGTTCCACAATTTGGCTATTGTGAATTGTGCTGCTATAAACATGGGTATGCATGTATCATTGTAGTAAGATGACTTTAATTCTTTAGGATAAATAACAAGGAGTGGTATGCCTGGATCCTATGGTGGTTTCATGCCTAGTCTTTTCAGGAAACTCCATACTGATTTCCACAGTTGTTGTAGTAATTTACAATCCAACAACAGTGTAAAAGTGATCCTTTTCTTTCATATCCTTCCCGGAATTTATAATTATTTTTATTCCTGATGACTGCCCTTCTGACTAGTGTGAGATGAAATCTCAGTGTAGTTTTGATTTGCATTTCCCTAATTGCTAATGATGCTGAACATTTTTTCATGTATTTGTTGGCCATTTATATTTCTTCTTTTGAGGTATCTGTTTATTTAATTTGCCCATTTATCGACTGGGTTATTTGAGGGTTTTGTGTGAAGTTTTTAAAGTTTTTTATATATTCGAGATATTAGTCCCTTGTCTCTGTCAGAAGAGTATCTAGCAAAGATTTTCTCCCATTCTGTGGATTCTTTCTTTACATTCCTAATTGTTTCCTTTGTTGTGAAGAAGCTTTTTAATTTGATGCCATGCCATTTATTATTTCCTGAGCTTTAGGGATCCTTTATATTTTACTTCGAGACAGGGTCTCCCTAAGTTGCTTAAGTTGTTGCCTGTTCCTAAAAGAATACTGACTATACATTTTCTTCTAGGAGTTGAATAGTTTCTGGCCTAATTCTGATGTCTTTGATCGATTTTGAGTAGATTTTTGGGCAAAGTGAGAGATAAAGCTCTAGTTTTACTCTTCTACATATGGGTAACCAGTTGTCCCAGCACCATTTGTTAAAAAAGCTGTCTTTTCTCCAGTGTGTTTTTTGGAACCTTTGTCAAATATCAGATGACTGTGGATGGATGATTTGTCTTTGTATCTTCTATTCTGTACTATTGGTCTATGTGTTTGTTTTTATGCCAGTATCATGCAGTTTTTGTTACTATGGCTCTGTAGTCTAATTTGACATTAGGTATAATTTGAAGTTGTGATGCCTCCAGCTTTGCTTTTCTGGCTTAAAATTGCTTTGGCGATTCTGGATATTTTATTCTTCCAAATGAATTTTAGGACTATTTTTTTCTAGTTCTGTGAAGAACGTCATAGGCATTTTGATGTCTCCAGTATCTGGATGTCCATCTCATTCTGAAGGTTTGGAAATTTTTCTGTTATTTCCCTGAAGAGCTTATCCATTCTATTAGCCCGCATCTCACAGCCATTCTCAATTCCAATGAATTTCTAAATTTAGTCTCTTCATGTTGTCCCAGAATTCTTTTATATTCTAACATGGTTACTTTTTTTTTTTCTTTAATGCTACCTGAATGTTTAAGCCTGGCCACTTTGTCTTCCAGCTCTGTGATTCTGTTTTCAGCGTGGTCTACTCTATTAGAGAGGCTTTCAACTAAACCTTTTGATTTGTTGTGTCTTTCATTTTGAAGGTTTGTGTTTGGTTCTTTTTCAATATTTCTACCTCCTTAAGGAATTTCTAATTCATATTCTGTACTGACTTCCTTAATTCATCCAGTTGGTTTTCTGTGTTCTCTTGGAATTCATTGATCATTTTCACAATTATTCTTTTGAATTCCTTATCTGATATTTCATCCACTTCAATATTTGGGGGATCATTTGCTGGTGAGTTACAGAGTTTAGGAGGTGTTGTGTTAGCTTGTTTTTTCATGTTTCTTAGATTCCCGTGTTGAATTTTATGCATCTGTTAGAAAGGATTTCTCTTCCACTCTTATGTGTAGGCATTTTTAGGGCACAGTCTTCACTTGACAAAAATGTCCTAGAGTGATCTAGATTGAGACCCCCTTATAGGTGTGGTATCCACAGCCTTTGTCTTATTTCTCTGTTTTTGCTTTAGCAATGGATGTCTATAGGTGGGACATGGGGGCCCACCCCTAGCCATTTCTACTTTGAAGCCTGGTCTTTAGTCTGGGTTTTTCTCTCTTCTAGTCTTTATATTAAAGTATAGGTGAAGGAGCTAGGGTTGTAACTCAGAGGTAGAGTACTTGCCTAGCATGTGTGAGGCACTGGGTTTGATCCTCAGCACCACATTTAAATAAATAAATAAAGGTATTGTGTTTAAAAAAAAGGATAGCTGAAAACTGAGTATCATTAATTTGTATGTGGAGCAAGGTATGCTGTCTTTTGGTTGAGCTTAGTTCAGAGGCAGAGTTTCTACCCTATGAACTTGTATTATCCCTGCAGGTTCCCAGTGCCTTACTTCTGTTTGTTTC
>PVHX01022579.1:0-18717 GCA_004024805.1 Geosciurus inauris | reverse complement strand
TGTCTTGCAGCTGGGCTAGGTGTCCCCAAAGCCAGAATCTGTCTGGTTTGGCCTTTCCCACCCACTTCTCCCATGTGACGAGGTGGGGTGAGGGGAGTGCTGCCTGGTCATCAAATGTGGGGGAGGGTGACTAGCTCTACAGGCATCTCATTCCTTCAAGACTTAAGTCATCTTCCTATTACTCTTGCTTTCAAAGAAAATGGGGCCTCAATTCCTGTGCCTTCCTCCAGTTCTTCCTTTAGAATAGACTTTCTTTTCTTTTTTTAGTGGCGCTGGAGATGAACACAGGGCCTCATGTATGCTAGGCAAGAACTCTACCATGGAGTTCATGAACTGGACTCCCTAGTCCAGTTCAAGCTAGATATGCAAACCCCAAGAGTCACAGGTACCTCACAAGAGGTACAGGGTATGGCCAGTCATGAAGGCATCCATTTACATATCCTCTATTTCTTTTTCTTTTCTTGGGGCAGCGGGTAGGGGAGGCATAGAGATTGAACCCAGAGGTGCTCCACCACTGAGCTATGTCCCCAGCCCTTTTTTAATTATTATTTTGAGACAGGGTCTTGCTAAGTTGTTGAGACTGGCCTGAAACTTGTGATCTTCCTGCTTCAGACTCCCAAGTGGCTAAGATTACAGGCCTGCGCCATCACGCCTGTTCTATATTATCCTCTATTTCTCCGTGTCCTTTTCCTAAAACGGATTTGCCTGGGAATTGTTCTGCAGATCTCATCTCTCTCCTTGACTTCTATCATTGCCCCATTCTCTCAAGGTAGAAAAAATGTAAAAACACCTGGGTTGCTAAACAAAAATGCAATTTGAAATATTGGAAATACTGTTTTTGAAAGTGAATGACTCTAATGACTGAGTAATGAGCCCTGTAGTGAGTCAAGTGGTTTCCAGATTCTCTGCTTTCAATGATGTTGTAGGAGAATCTAATTGAGTTGTCAGCTTAAATATCATTAAAAATAATTTTAATGATAGCTCACAATGTGATTCTTGACATATACTTCAGGAGTTCAGAGAAGGGAGTGTCATTGATAGAATAAAAATCTTTCGTTGCCAGTTTTTCACGTGAGCAAGGACTCAGTCCTTATAGTTATAAAAAAGAAAAAATCCAGAGAATCTATACTGAATACCGTGTCATTGAGCAATATGATCAAATGGCACACAAACTAGTTGAAAACTGACTATAAGATGTATTTCTGATAAAATTTTGTATTTATGTTGAATTGTAATTTATGAAAAGTTATAATATTCTTGATTTTGATCAATTTGTGCTATTAATAGTTCAATACAGAAGAAGTTGGTTTGGTCCTAAAGGACTGATGACAGACTCTTACACACGAAGTACATGCTCTGCTACTGATCTTGCTATACCTTTAGCCCAGAAGAAAAATTTAAGCACTTAGAGTGTTACAGTAAAAAAAAAAAATTTTAAGAGCTATTTATTTATTTATGTTTTGGTATCAGGCATTGGTACCAGGGGTGTCTAACCACTGAACACATCTCTAGTCTTTTTTGTTTTATTTCAAGACAGGCTATCCCTAAATTGCTCAGGATCTTGTTAAATTGCTGAGGCTGATTTGAACTTTCAATCCTCCTGCCTCCGTCTCCAGAGTAGCTGGAATTACAGGCATAAGTCACACAGAGCCTGGCTTTTCAAAATGTTCTTAAGGAGCATGTGTGCAAAAAAGTTGAAGACTGATGAACTAATCCTAGTACTGTTCTATCTGCACAAGAGGAGACCCACTTTTAGTCCCACATTTTAGAAGGCCCCATGTAGCTAGGTGTGGTGGTGTGTGCCTTTAATCCCAGGGACTCCAGAGCCAGAGATAGAAGGATCTCATATTCAAGGCCAGCTTCAGCAATTTAGGGAGGCTCTATGCAATTTAGTAAGATCCTGTCTCAAGATAAAAAATAAAGAGGGCTGGGGATGTGGCTCAGTGGTTAAGTGCCCCTGGGTTCAATTCCCAGTACCAAAAAGAAAGAAAGAAGAAAAGGGAGACAGTAAAACATCAAGTTCCTGAATCCTCTCTGTTCCCCAAAATCTAGCCAAGTTAAGGAACACTGAGAGCAATCCTGAGCAGGAATGTTCAGATATATATTATCTTGAAGGACAATGACTTTCTCTTATGCACAGTGGGAAATAAGGAAAGTTGGTGTTATCTTGTAGAAAGCTATTTTCTTGCATCTATCTACATAAGGACAATTTCTTCTTGGGATGCATGTCCTACAAGCATACTAAGCACACTAAAGCTGATGATGTCATTGCTTTTACAGCCTAACATATAAAACCCCTCTCTGAGCGGGTTAGGCACAGAATTGAGAACACTGTGGAAGGATATATATCATTTATCCAGCTGGCCCCCACTGGACAGAGCATCATGAGAGAAGGGAGGCATTGCTTGGGAAAGCATCGTGAGGGATGGAGGTACTGCCTGTAGCTCCTGAACTCTTCTTGGAGCAGATCAACCCTTCTTGATCTCTTGTAAACCTTCCTCAATAAATCATGTCTCGGGCTGGGGTTATGGCGCAGTGGTAGCGTGCTCGCCTAGCATGCGGGAGGCACTGGGTTTGATCCTCAGCACCACATAAAAATAAAATAAAGATATTGTATCCACCTACAACTAAAAAATAAATATTTAAAAAAAAATAAAAAATAAATCATGTCTCCCAGGCTGCCTCTGGACATTTTTTAAAATACTTTCTTGCAATCTACACCATTGCCCTGGCACAACTGGGCTGTGGACAAGATGTGGGTATATATGCAAAAGAAATGAAATCAATATATTGAAGTGCTCCAGTGTTGATTGCACCACTATTCACAATAACCAACATATAGAATTAGGTGAGGTGAGCCAGGCGCAGTGGCGCAAGCCTGTAATCCCAGCACTTAGGGAGGCTGAGACAGGAGAATGGCAAGTTCAAAGCCAGCCTCAGCAATGGCAAGGCGCTAAGCAACTGAGTGAGACCCTGTCTCTACATAAAACAGAAAATAGGGCTGGGGATGTGGCTCAGTGGACAAGTGACCCTGAGTTCAATCCCCAGTGCCAAAAAAAAAAAAAAAAAAAGAATTAGTTGAGGTGTCCAATGATGGGTGAATGGATAAATAAAATGTGACCTATCTATCTATCTGTACACACACACACACACAATGGAACATTATTCAACCATAAAAAGAAACGAAATCTTGTCATTTGCAGCAATGTAGGTAGAACTTGGAGGACATTATGTTCAGTGAAATAAGCCAGGCAAAGGCAGACAAATGGGGCATGCTCTCACTCATATGTGGAAGCTAAAAAAAGTTGATCCATAGAATTAAAGTATTAGAGTGGCTACTAGAGGTTAAGAAGGGTAAGAGGGAGAGAGCATGGAGGGAGGTCGATAACAAGTACCAAAACACAGTTAAAGAGGAATAATAAGGCTTTTTTTTTTCTTTCTCCTTTTGCAATACTGGGGATGGAACCCAGGGCCTGCGAGGATGCTAGACAAGTGCTCTACCAGTTTAGCCCAGTGAAAAATAAGTTCTAGGGCTGGGGTTGTGGCTCAATGGTAGAGCACTTGTCTTGCACATGTGAGGCACTAGGTTTGATCCTCAGCACCACATAAAAATAAATAAATAAAATGAAGACATTGTGTCCATCTACAACTAAAAAATATTTAAAAAATAAGTTCTAATGTTCTATAGCACGATAGCATGATTACAGTTCACAACAATTTACTACACATTTTACAAAGGACTATTAAAGAAGGAGTTTGAAACGTCCTAATGTAAAGAAATGATAAACATTTAAGGAGATGGAAATGATAATTACCCTGATTTGATCATTACACATTGTATAAACAGATCAAATTATTATATTGTAACCCATAAACATATACAAATATTACATCAGGTTTGTTTTTTTTTAAGGTACTGGGGATTGGACTCAGGGGCACTGGACCACCGAGCCACATCCCCAGCCCTATTTTGTGTTTTATGTAGAGATAGGGCCTCACTGAGTTGCTTAGCACCTCGCCATTGCTGAGGCTGGCTCTGAACTTGCGATTCTCCTGTCTCAGTCTCCCAAAGTGCTGGGATCACAGGCGTGTGCCACCACACCCAGCACATCAGGATTTAAAAATTGAATTAACAGTCAGACAATATAATTTCACCAAAAGGTTTTCCGCAAAATTTAAAACTGAGTAAAATACATGTGAGGAAATAACATGTTTGGAAGGAGATATTAGTAATATTCAAGAATTTTACAATCATCACAGTTTTTCCACTTTAACCCAGTTAGCACTTTCCTCATTTTTTTCTATAAGAAAACAACCATGTTTGTCCAGGAATTTGTGTTCAATGATCTTCATTTAGGTCTTATTAGTCATAATAACAAATGGGAAATAACTCATGAGTCCATTGGGAGAATGATGACATTAATTATGGCACATACATCCTCTAGATAAAAAACACAGGGGCCAGGGTTGTAACTCAGGGTAGAGTGCTTGCCTAGCATGTGTGAGGCCCTGGGTTGGATCCCAGCACTAAATAAATAAATAAATAAATAAATAAATAAATAAATAAATAAGTAAACAGTAGTGCATACTTGTAATCCCCATAACTTGGGAGTCTGAGACTGGAGAATCACAATCTCAGGCAATTTTGGAAGCCTGTACCAAAACAAGAAAGGGCTGATAATGTAGCTCAGTGGTAGAGTACTAGCCTAGCATGTGTGAGACCTGGGTTTTACCCCCAGCAACAAAACCAAAACCAAGACAAAATCCCAGACTTTGTTATCTCATGGTTTCTGTGTGTCAGAAATCTGGGTCAATCTTTTGCTGGATCTTCTGGGTCAATCTTTCATTGGATCTTATAAAATTGCAGTCAAGAGATCTCATCTGAACGCTCAAATGGGAAAGAATCTGTTCTTGGCTCACTTAAATATTGACAGGATTCAAATCCTTCAGGGTTGGTGCACTGAGGATCTCAGGTGTTATAAATCAGCCTAGGATTCTTTTTCTCAATTTGACATAAAAATCATGATGAGGCAAGCAATACTAACCAAAGAGGCTTTATTGGGTCTTATGCTTGAGCACAAGGAAGGCAGCATAATGGATGGGGTTTCTGAACTGGCTCTCAGAGACTTTAGGGCAAAGGTTTTATAGCTCTGCTGCTATCCTGTGCAGGTGCACTTGCTGGCTGTTGCATGTGGTCCAGGATTTCTGCACATGTCCTGTCTTTCCTCAGCAACAAGGTTTGCACTTACCAGGGCGATCTGCTCATGTGCATTGGGTCCATAAGCTCTTGACTGGTAAAAGATAGCAGAGGTGCTTACTACTGCCACCCCAGGAAGGTTACATAGCAGACAAAGCCAGGCATTCTGGGCCTAAGGAGTTGCTGGACCATCTATTTACAAGCTTAGAGGGGAGTTGGTTGTTGCAATATAATTATCTGGAGAACATAAAACCTTGATAGGTAGAGAGGTGGGGGAGTGAAGGGGAGGGGATCAGAGCCTCCCTGTTTTGTCTGGATTCCTCATCATATGTTGTGCTGAGGCCATACTCAGTTTCTTGCCAAGTAAGCCTCTCCTCATGGCAGCTTGTTTCTTCAAAGCTACAGGACAGAGCCAGGTGTAGTGGTATCAACCCCAGCTACCCAGGAGCCTGAGGCAGGAGGATTGCAACTTGAAGCCAGCCTTGGTAATTTAGCAAGATAGCTGTCTCAAAATAAAAAACAAAAAGGACTGGGGATATAGCTGAATGGTAGAGCGCCCCTGGATTCAATCTCTAGTCAAAATAACAACAACTATATAAACAACAACAACAAAAAAAACAGGGAGTGCCAGCAAGGTGAGAGCTATATCTTTATAATTTTATCTTAATCTCAGAAGTGACATCCATCATTTTTAGCATATTCTGTTTGTTGGAAACAAGTCAGGAGGTCCAGTCTATACTGGACTGGGATTACCATAGGGCATGAATAATGTCAGGAGGTGAGGATTGCTGGGAACTCTTTTAGAAGGTTTCCTACAACATGCAATGGCAATGTAAACAGTTGTTGACAACTAATTCTATTCAGAACCTAGGGAAATGTGTCTCCATACCCCTGATCCTGCTTTTGAAACAAAAAATGACCAAATGCTGTGAAGATTTATGGGTTGTTCTGCTGCTGACTCTAGAGAAGGACCCTTGTTTAGAATATAGGCAGAATTTTTTTAAAATATTTTTTTAGTTGTAGGTGGACACAATATATTTATTTTTATGTGGTGCTGAGGATCGAACCCAGTGCCTCACGCATGCGAGGCAAGCACTCTACCACTGAGCCACAATCCCAGCCCAAGGCAGAATTTGAGCAATATAAGAGAGTAGGGAAAAGGAAAGACAAATTAATTAACTTGCCAGACTCTTCCTCTTAGTCAATATGAATGCAATACCTTCTTACATAACGATGGTTTCAGTAGGCCCACAGTTGCATGTGGTGGCTGAGAAACATTTTCCTGTATTAAATGATTTCTATTAGTCTTAAATTTGTTTATAGTTGCTTCTTTTCTTACAATGGGGTCTCATCCCTCTATATGCATTGGAAATTGAAAACATCGTACCTAACCAATTGGGCATGGTGGCACACACTCATAATCACAGCTACTTGGGAGACTGAGGCAGGAGGATCACAAGTCTGAAGCCAGCCTCAGCAACTTAATAAGACTTTATCTTAAAATAAAAAATAAAAAGACCTAGGGGAGGGGGCTGGGGTTGTGGCTCAGTGGTAGAGCACTTGCCTTGCATGTGTGAGGCACTGGGTTTGATTCTCAGCACCACATATAAATAAATAAAATAAAGATCCATTGGCAACTCAAAAAAAATATTGAAAAAAAAAAAAGACCTAAGGGAGAGAGCCCCTGGGTTCAATCCCCAGTATTGCAAAAAAAAAAAAAGAAAAAAGAAAGGAAATACACCTGATTTATCAAATGCGATATCTTAACAACACAGTACACTGTAGAGTACCTATTACCCTTGCGATCATGTGGGTGACTGGGAGCTGTGGCTCCCTGCCGCTGTATAGCATTGCAAGAGAATCACACATATCACCAACTAGGGAAAAGATCAACATTCAAATTTTAAGGTGTAGTTACTACTGAGTGTGTATCACTTTTGCACCATTGTAAAGTAAAAAATTGTAAGTCTAACCATAATAAGTCAGGAACTGTCTGTATACATAAACCTAGGTATAACAAGCATGACATTGAGCGTAACCTGAAGTTAAGCTGGCAACTAGATAGGTGACCAAAGCTTGAATTACATGTAGTTTTAAAAAATTTTTAATATAATGTCAGATTTCTGTAAACAGTTTAACTTTTAATATGTATTAATTATAATTTGTATTTCGTACTTTTTTTTTTTTTGGTGGTGCTGGGAATGAAACCCAGGGCCTCATGCATGCTGAGCATGTATTCATCCACTGAGCTACATCCCCAGCCCTTTTAATTTTTTATTTGGAGACAGAGTCTTGCTAAATTGCTGAGGCTAGCCTTGAATTTGCAATCCTCCTGTCTCAGCTTCCCCAGTAACTGGGATTATAGGCGTGTGCCACCGTGCCTGACTACAAATTATGCAACGTTTAAACACAGTTGCATTTAACTTTTTAATTTTTTAGTTCATTACCATCAATAGAACACAGATTATGTGAAAATCTTCATTACAACAACATAATTTGTAACTTCGCTGAAATGAAGACAAGAAAAACAAATTTATGATGTATGTATATGTATTTATACATAATGTGCTTCTATTTTATTATTCATTCAACCATATCTGGTCTACCTACAGAATTCCTAAATACATACAATAATAACAAAATGTAGTCGTCTTAATAATTTTTCTAATTGTGGACCTGTGAGGGACAAAGAACCAATTTTTTTCTCCCACTACTCCCACTCTCAACACATAACTGCTGGTACCAGATGTTTATGGGGTTCCCCCTCACACACAAACACATACACAAGCAGTTTTCCAGTGGACACCTATTGAGTGTTATTTTTGATTTGATGTTTTTTTTGGCACCACGGATTGAACCCAGGGGCCCTTAACCATTGAGTTACATCCCCAGACCTTTTTATTTTTTGTTTTGAGACAGGGTCTCGCTAAATTGCTTAGGGCCTCACTAAATTGCAGAGGCTGGCTTTGAATTTGCGATCCTCCTGCCTCAGCCTCCCAAACTGGGATTACAGGTGTGCATCAACAGTGCCCAGCTATTGGGCATCTTTTAATTCAGTTCTGACACTAACTACCTGGAGTTACATCCTATAGGGTGAGAGCTCAGTCTCACAAGACTGCCCTCCCACTGCAGAACCAATGGAAAGTAGTGGAGTATCACCTATACTTCTGACCCACCAGCTACAAAACCAGGTTTCCACAATCCTCTCCTTAGGTTCAATTAAATTGCTGGAGCAGCTCACAGGACTAAGGACACCCGTTTCTTGGTTTATTACAAAGGTTGTTATAATACAGAGAGATAGCCACATAAAAAGGTGCACAGGGTGAGATCTGGAAAGGAGCAGGGACAGGGGCAGGGAGCTTCTGTCCCTGTGAAGTTGGGATGGATGGTTCTCCATCCCGAAAACTCATCAGATCTTGTTGTCTCACGAGTTTTTACAGAGCTTCATCTCCAGCAGCCCCCCTCCCTTTCCCTGAAGTTGGTGGGTGGGACTGAAAGTTTCAACCCTCTAATCCTTGAACCTTTTTCTTTTCGGAGACCAGACTCCTCAGACTAGGGGTCCCACTAAGTTACCTCACTAGCATAAACTCAGGTGCCCCAACGACAACTTACTTCCTCCAGGTTTTCCCCACCAGCGACCGCTCAGATCACAGGACTCCGCAGGCAAAATACAGTCCTCCTTATAATTTCCCCAATAATCGAGTTCCAATCACACGCCCTCGCCCGCTGACCAATCACGGTCTTTCTTATTTTATAAACTTCTCTTGGGCTTAGGCAGTCCAATTATAATCCTCCCTGGGCCTGGCAGAGAGCAGGAATTAGGGAGTATGTTTGGATTTTTTTTTTTTTAAAGTCCCACCCTCAGCCGCTGGCAGAGAGAACTACGCCTGCGCGAACTGGAGACACCGCCCCCACCCCAGCCCCACGCCCTCAACTCCTTCGCTACCCAGGGGCTGAGCAGAGACCGCCGAACTCCGCGACTACCTGTCAGAAAGCCGGAAGCAGCTGTAGCTCCTTGACTGAGCGTGGCTCACTCTAGCATACTAGGTCATCTTGCTCACTGTAGGGGCCCAAGACTGATCCTTGCACCTAGACTCAGAATGATGGACAGTTACAGTTTATGTGTCTATGTTGGTCCATCCGTTTTCAGATCACTAAATTATACTATGGTAAAGCTGATCAGAGTTGAGAAATCATTTAATGTAGGCCTATCACATCATATTGGATGATTGAATAATTGCTCCCAAGATTCAGAGACCCTTCTCTCCTTTCTCTCAGGTGCTGGAATTAGGGTCAAGCCCGGCAAGATGCAGGTCTTGCCACAGCCACGCCCCTTAATCCTGGCAGTGCTGAGCCAGGGCTTCCATCCCAGGCCCACTGATCCAGCCAGCTGTCAGACCGTGGATGAGAATGGCAGAGGAGGAAGGCGATGTGGACGAGGGGGATGTGTTCCTGTCATTTGCCCAAGGTCCCTCTCTTCCCAGGGGTCCCTTGCGATGCGCTTTGGACAAGGCTTTCCTTATTTTTCTGATCCTGTTCTTGACACTGCTGATGCTGGAAGCTGCTTATAAATTGCTGTGGATGCTACCATGGGCAAAATTGGGGGACTGGCTCCTGGGGACACCTCAGAAAGAGGAGGAGTTGGAATTGTGACCACCATTCCTATGAACATCCTCTTTTCTTGCCACAGAGGTGAGAGGGGAAACACGAGGGAAATGGAACTGTTGGGGGCTGTGGTGGGGATACTGGATAGCTGAGGTCAGCAGTCTAAAATTTCTGCACTTAGAGTCTGGGTAATAATTTTTTAAAAGTATGTACTCCCTTACATATTGTGTAAAACTTTTAAATCAACACAAAATTATTGTACATATTCATAAGGAAGACCGCTATTTCCACCCATGTATCTGATGTGCATTGCTCAAGTCAGGGTAATTATCACATCCATCCCTTTAAATATTTATCATTTGTGTTGGGAACATTCAAAGTCCTCTCTTCCAGTTATTTTGAAATATGCAATAAATTATTATTGTCATCCTATTATGCTTAGAACACTAGAACTTAATCATCCTGTTTTTTGGTAACTGTTAACCAGTCCTCTCTATCCCCCTATTCCCTTCCCAGCCTCTGGTAATCACTATTCTATTCTCTGCTTCTATGAGATCAACTCTTTTTTTTTTTTTTTTGATATCGGGGATTGAACTCAGGGGTACTTGACCACTGAGCCACATCCCCAGCTCTATTTTGTGTTTTATGTAGAGACAGGGTCTCACTGAGTTGCTTAGCACCTCACCATTGCTGAGGCTGGCTTTGAACTCACGATTCTCCTGTCTCAGCCTCCCTAAGTGCTGGGATTACAGGCTCGCACCACCGCACCTGGCTGAGATCAACTTTAAGCTTCCACATATGAGAACATATGTCTTTTTTTTTTAATATTTTTTAGTTATGCATGAACACAGTGTCTTTATTTTGTTTATTTATTTTTATGTGGTGCTGAGGATCGAACCCAGTGCCCCACACATGGGAGGCAAGCGCTCTGCCACTAAGCCACAACCTCAGCTCCGAGAACATATGTCTTTTTGTGTTTGACTTATTTCATTCAACATCAGTCCTCCAGGTTCATCCATGTTGCCCAAAATAGTAGGATTTCATTCCTTTTTATGGCTGAACTTCCTCCCTCTATTATATATATATAATTTTCTTTATCCATTCATTCATTCATGGACACCTATGTTGATTCCATATCTTGATTTTGTATACCCTGGATATTAATCCCTTGATGGATGAATACTTTGCAAATATTTTCTGCTCTTCTGCAGCTGTTTGTCCACTCTGTTGGATGTTTCCTTTGCTGTGCTGGAGCCTTCATGTATCTCATAGTAGGCATCTAAAATTTTTTATTATCAATTAAAATTGTTTCAAGGATGTAATTCCTGGCACATTGAAAAAATTCATGTTTTAAGATAAGAAAAAATGCTTTTCTGAAAGTCCAGGGGAATTATTACACCATAGCAACTTGGTACCTACCACTACTCATTTAAAATAATCTCTTATGAATTGGGACTTATTCTTTCATAAACTTTTTTTTCTTGAACTCCTATTACCATTCCACTTCTTGACAGAAAACCGTGTTTTTTTTGTCGGGGGAGGTACCTGGGATTGAATTCAGGAGCACACCACCACTGAGCCACATCCCCAGCCCTATTTTGTATTTTATTTAGAGACAGAGTCTCACTGAGTTGCTTAGCGCATCATTTTTGCTGGTCTTGAACTCGTGATCCTCCTGTGTCAACCTCCCAAGCTGCTGGGATTACAGACGTGCGTCACCACCGGGCCTGGCCTTATGTTTTTATACTTGAAAGTTTTTTGTTTTGTTTTGTGCTGAGGATTGAACCAACAGCCTTGCATATGCTAAGTGGGGACTCCACTACTAAGCCATACCCTAGCCCTGTAGTTTTTATACTCATTGATCATATCTCCCTGTATACATATATATTAATTGAGAAGAAACTCTCTGTTGTGATTGTAAGACTCTAGTTAAAAATTTTTGTGTTATCATTACAATTATAAGAAAATAATCCGCAGGGCCCGGTTGCCCATTCCTGTAATCCCAGCAGCTCGGGAGACTGAGGATCCTGAGTTCAAGGTCAGCCTCAGCAATTTAGCGAGGCCCTAAGCAACTCAGCCAGACCCTGTCTCTAAATATAAAAGACAGCTGGAGATGTGGCTCCGTGGTTAAGCGCCCTTGGATTCAATCCTGGGTACTAAACCAAAATTGATTAAATATCATTAAGATATGCAAATTTTTATATTTACTAAAGTGAAATTTTTAATAAGATAGAAGTGGTGTTCATAGTGCTTTGATGAAAGAAATTGGCTGCATGCCTCTATATTTAAGAGGTAAGATTGCCCCAGGGAATTTCATAGTTAAGAACTACATCCTTTTTTTTTCTTTTCAGGAGGTAGAAGGTCCACCGTAAAGAGGGAGGGGAAAAGGGGAACCTAATGTCCACGTTTATTTAGGAAGACCAGTTTTGGGAAAGTCGAGGATCTGGAAATTAAATCCTTTATATCTCAAGTCCCAATAGATTTTGCTGTTCCCTAATTTGAAGGCTGTAGGTTTAGACAATGTAGAGAAGGATGTGGGATTCTTCAACTGAAGAGAGACTTTGAGAACGACTCTTGAGAACGACGGGACTCTAGAGAATGACGGAAACGTAAGGGCTTCTTCGGTCCTGGAAATTGGCAAGATGCCCACCACTTGTGGAATGCGGAAGGATGAAGAGATGGGACGCTCAGAGACTAGGACCATCTTAACCTTTCTGGTTTCTTCATCTTTCACTTCTCGATCCAGCCTTGCCTCCAGGAGCCCCTTCAACCTCCCTAAACTGGGAAAGGCGGGCATCACAGCCAATTTCTTCCCCCTTCGTCCTTTACTCAGCTCTCGCAGAAGAGGAGGAGACGAGACCTGCGGTATTTTATGAGCCTCATTCAGTTTCCCAGCTCTCACGGCGGCAATTTCCACGGGTTCTTCTCAAAGCCCCAGCCCTTTCATCGCCCACCCTCGGGCCTCGGACCTCCACGACAAAGCAGGATCTTAGTCCTCACCGCCGGCCCTTCAGAACTCTCTTCCTTCACAGAAGAGCCACTCGGGCCCCACTAGCTTGGTTGGTCTGCAGTTCTATAGTGGAGCTTGAACAGAAAATCAACAATAGCAATAATAACCACAACCCATTTGTATAGCGCGTTGTGCTCATTTGTATGCATGTGCTATGATTTTTCGATCAGAGACGCAGCATCTGGCAGTGGAGATAGCTGCTGGACAGCGGCAAAAAGCGCGCAGCCCTTGTAGGGAAGGGGCAGGAGCAGTCGATTAAGCCTTGGAAACGGTTGCCTGCGAGATAGGAAAGCGGGGCCGGAAGGCTTGCCAACAGCCTAGCTAAAGGAAAAGGTTTTATTTCCCACTTCAGACACTGCAGCCCTTCCAGGAAACGCTACACAGCCTTAGAGAGCCCAATTTATCCACACTGCTCCGTCCTCCTCCCCTCAGTGGAAAAGTGGTTTAGTCCTCCTGCACGCGACTCGACGGCGGTTGGGCCCGAGACCAGGAAGTTTCTGATTGGCCAAGTCGCAGAAGCACCGGGTGAAAAGAGCTCCAAGGCTGCCGGCTCAAGTCCCGGTGAAGCCAGTGCCGTATGGCAAAATGGCGGTCCCCAGGTACTTAGGGACGTCCTGAGGAGACAAGCCCCACCCCGTACAGGTTAAAGGGAAGCGAATCGTAGAGTATGTAGGCGGGCTTACAGCCACTTCCGGTCACAGGAAGTCTGAGTTCCGTACAATATGGCCGCGCTTAGTTGTATGTAGGCGGAAACTCTGCGGCTTCCGGTCTGTAGTAGGGCCTGCGGTGGGAGGGGGAAGGAAGGCGGAGGGAACCATGCGAGGTTCTGAGATCAGCGGCGAGGGTCGCCTGGAGAGACCGTTTTTGAGGTGGGGATTTGACTGTACGGGGCGTGAAGGCAGGGGCGGGGATATCGAGAGAGAGGTATTGGGGGAAACCTGGGTGCTGAGTCTGAGGGGCAAGCTATATACCTTTCTGTCCCTGAAGGGGACTGGGGCGGCCGGGGGCCGAACTGGGGGAGGGGGTACTTGGCGGGAAGCTCATACCGGTCCGACCCGACCCAGGGTTGGGGTCTGAGAGGAATCTGGAGAGCCTGGGGGCGGAGTGCTCACAATCGGTTACGAGTCACTGAGAGAATGGGGAAAATTAGGGTGGGGTGGGAGGGAGGGGACTTGGTGAAAAATCTTCGACCTAAAGCCCCTGAGAGGAACCCATTAAAAGGTGAAATATGAAGAAAATTCAAGGAGGAGAAAGGAGAATGGGTTGTTGGAGGGACCGCTTTCACTCAGTCTAGAAGTTGGGGTGATAATTCGGGATGGGGTGTGGGTTTGTGTTTCAGGGTGAGAGGGGAAAACACGTGAGATGGCATTGACAAGAGGGGTGTGTTACCTGAGGAAGCAGGTGTCAGGGAAATTTGGGATGCAGCATAGGTGGTGGTACTGGAATTGGGAGTAAGAATCAACTTGCCAACTATGAGAAAGTGGGGAAATGGAACTGAAAGACCGGAAATTGATATGAGGGGTGGAGCTGGGGGTGGGGCCTTAAGGTTCCGAGGAGGTTTGCCCTGTTACTTATGAAGGGCCTGAGAAGCACTGAGAACTAGCAGTTGCTGAAGATAGGCAGTGAGAACACCGTTGGACAGGGCTAGGCGGTATTGAAACCTAAGGTGATTGAAAAATGTGTGAGCTGAAGGGATGGGGCTATCTATGCTGGAGGGGCTCTTTCTGAGGCCCCATCCCCTTCCAGCAGGAATTCCGAAATCCCCAACACTTCCTCCCTCCTGGGGATTTGATCCCCCATGGCCACCGCTAACAGCATCATTGTGCTGGATGATGATGATGAAGATGAAGCAGCTGCTCAGCCAGGGCCCTCCCACCCACTCCCCAATCCGGCCTCACCCCGGCCAGAAGCCCCTGGCTCCTCTGAGCCCCATGGGGCCAGAGGAAGCAGTAGTTCGGGCGGCAAGAAATGCTACAAGTTGGAGAATGAGAAGCTGTTTGAAGAGGTGAGCTTTAGGGGAGAAGATTCTTGTGCCCTAGGGAGGGGGATGGCTGACTGGCTCTCCTGTCCTGTCTTCCCCACTAACCCCACCTTGCCTTCTTTCTCTCAACCCTCTCCCTTGTTTCTTTCCCTTTCCCTTCTTTCCTTGAATCCTCCAGTTCCTTGAACTGTGTAAGACACAGACATCGGACCACCCTGAGGTGGTCCCATTCCTCTATAACCGGCAGCAGCGTGCCCACTCTCTGTTTTTGGCTTCGGCGGAGTTCTGCAACATCCTCTCTCGGGTCCTATCTCGGGCCCGGAACCGGCCAGCTAAGCTGTATGTTTACATCAATGAGCTCTGCACTGTTCTCAAGGCCCACTCAGCCAAGAAGAAGCTGAACCTGGCCCCTGCTGCCACCACTTCTAGTGAGCCATCTGGGAATAACCCTCCCACAGATCCCTCTTCAGACCCTGCAAATGCTGAGACTACTGCCTCTGAGGCCCCAAGGACCCGTGGTTCCCGGCGGCAGATCCAGCGCTTGGAACAGCTGCTGGCACTCTATGTTGCAGAGATCCGTCGACTGCAGGAGAAGGAGTTAGATCTTTCAGAATTGGATGACCCAGACTCCACATATTTGCAGGAGGCCCGGTTGAAGCGTAAACTGATCCGCCTCTTTGGGCGTCTATGTGAGCTGAAGGACTGCTCTTCACTGACAGGCCGTGTCATAGAGCAGCGCATCCCTTACCGTGGTACTCGCTACCCAGAGGTTAATAGGCGCATTGAGCGACTCATTAACAAGCCAGGGCCTGATACCTTCCCTGACTATGGAGATGTGTTGAGGGCTGTAGAGAAGGCAGCTACTCGTCACAGTCTTGGCCTTCCCCGACAGCAGCTCCAGCTCATGGCTCAGGATGCCTTCCGAGATGTGGGCGTCAGGTTACAGGAGCGACGCCACCTCGATCTCATCTACAACTTTGGCTGCCACCTCACAGATGACTATAGGCCAGGTAGGCGGTTAGTGGGGTGCTCATCAATGATCCTTTAGTAGCAGAGGGGACATCTCCCTAATTCCTTCTAGGGTTTGGGCTGAGTGCTCTGACTTTATATCTTCCCACATAGGCATTGACCCCGCACTATCAGATCCTGCATTGGCCCGGCGCCTTCGGGAAAACCGAAGCTTGGCCTTGAGCCGGCTTGATGAGGTCATTTCCAAATATGCAATGATGCAAGACAAAAGTGAGGAGGGCGAGAGACAGAGGAGAAGAGCCCGGCTTCCCCAAGGCACCTCTTCCCACTCTGCAGAACCCCCCAAAGCCTTGGATTCTGGTGAGGTGTGGAAGGGATATACCCTTCAGAGAGACCTTGTCCTCCCCGTACAGTAACCACCAGGGATTCCAGGGTGACCAAGGGGACCAGGGATTCCAGTGTGCAGAAGGAATGCAGGAACTCCTCTGGGGCAAGGAATTTCTTAGAGAAACTGCTTTTTCCCCCAGGGCCCTAGTGGAATGGCATCTCCAAAGTGTCCTACTCCCTCCAAGGCTGAGACAGATGATGAAGAAGATGAGGAAACTGATGAGGAGGAGGAGGAGGAAGAGGAGGAGGAGGCCACAGATTCTGAAGAAGAGGAGGATCTAGAACAGATGCAGGAAGGTCAGGGGGATGATGAAGAGGAGGAGGAGGAAGAGGAGGAGGAGAAAGCAGGTATGTAAGAGAAACATCCTCCTTGTAAGTTCTGCTCCTTTGGGCATGAGCCACCTGTTGAGATTCTTTTCTTTCTTCTTCATACTCCTAGTTTCTTCTCAGCAGTATTTCTCTCTTAGTCCTCTTACCACTCTTCCCTTCTTTTTTTTTCTTTCTCAGGTAAGGATGGAGACAAGAGCCCTATGCCCCCATCACATATCTCCAATGAAAAGAAGCTGGAATCTAGCAAAGAGATCAGCAGGTCGTCAGGGGAGCAGCAAAACAAAGAACTCACAGTGTCACCAGCTTCATTGTTGGAAGAACCTCTGGCCCCCTCCAGCATAGATGCTGAAAGCAATGGAGAACAGCTTGAAGAGTTGCCTCTAGAGGAAGAAAGCCCTATGTCTCAGCTCTTTGAGCTAGAGATTGAAGCATTGCCCGTGGATACTACCCCTTCCCCTGAAGAGAGGGATGTTTCATCATCCAAGAAGCAGTCAGAGGATCCCCTCACCACTGTCTTAGAGAATGGGGCAGCCATGGTTACCTCCACGTCCTTCAATGGAGGTGTCTCTCCCCATATCTGGGGAGGTTCCAGTCCCCCCTGCAAGAAATCTCGGAAGGAGAAGAAGCAAAAAGGATCAGGACCATTAGAAAACAGGTAAAGACAACATGAGGAAAAAGAAGTCGAGGAGGGATTGCAGGGGGCTTTCTTGAGAGAAATACTGGGAGACTGAGTCTGCTGGGGGATCCTGGACACTCTCCCTCCAGCCTTAGGTCCTCATACTCCTCCATGTGTTTGTTTTGTCCCCAGCTTTGTAGAAGAGCAAAAGGCAGTGCATGAGAAGAATGGGAAGAAGATATATACCCTGCCCAGCCCACCTTCCCCCTTGGCTTCCACAGTCCCAGTTGCTGATTCCTCCACAAGAGTGGACTCTCCCAGTCATGGCCTGGTGACCAGCTCCCTCTGTAGCCCTTCTCCAGCCCGGTTGTCCCAAATTCCCCAATTACAACCTCCCCGGCCTGGCACTTACAAGGTAAGAGGGGGAGGCTGTTTTTCCCCTTACAGTTCACTCTTATTGCTTCAGTTCTCTAAATATGGCACCTGCCACATCTCTTCCTTATTTCCCATTCTACTTTTTTTAAGTTGTGTCTTTATTTATTTATTTGTTTTTGTGGTGCTGAAGATTGATCCCAGGGCCTTGTGCATGCGCGGCAAGCACTCTACCAACTGCTAGCACTATAGCCCCAGCCCCCCCCCCCATTGTATTTTTAATCTCTTAAATCCTTCCCGCATACTTCTTCTCCCCTAGTACTATAGACTTTTCTGTCTCTCACTTCCCTGCAGATGAGTGTGGCCACACAGTGTGATCCAGAGGAGATCATCGTACTCTCAGACTCTGATTAGCTGCCTCCTTCTCTCCCTGCCTCTAAAATGTTTTGGGATAGCATTTGGAGGATGGTGGGAAGCAGATGACCGAGGAAGGGATAGACTGAGCTAATCCCTTTTTGGTGGTGATTCTTTTAAACAAAGCTTAAGTTTTACACAGAAACATTAATAAAGTTCTTTTCTTATTGTATTCCTGCCTTTTCCTTGTCCTTCTGTTGTCACAGTCTGGTATCAGCTGCCCCTTGGCTCAGGGTTAGCTCAGGACCCCAAATAGTGCAGGATCTGCCCTTTGTAGCCTGCTCCTTGCACACCTCTCTTGAGGCTTCTTTGCGCTCAGTCCTTCCTCGTGCACTCCACTAGGCACTTAAAAAAACAAAAAGTGCTTCAGACTCCTTAACGCGCTGTACTTTCTCACTTCAAGCGGTAGGAGGGAAAAGGCCAATCCGAGGCCGACTCAAGGTTACATGGCCAATCCAGGCCCGGAGGAAGGGGGCGGGACTTCAACGACACTGTCAGAAGCTGGGACCTGGAGTTAGTAGATCCCACAAATCCGCTAATGGCCACAGCTCGGGGGCGGGGCCAGGAGCGGAGACCAAGACCCATCGCCAATGGCTCATAGAATTAAAGGGGCATGAAGGATTCGGCTAAACCAAGTCCTGGGTCTTCAACGGAATAGAGAACCAGGTACCTTTAAGGTGTAATGCGGCGACGGTTCTTTAAAGGAGAAGTGGCTGAGTCGGCAGAGTATTGCCCGGCGGCACGGGCGGGTGTCTGCCTATCCCTTTAAAGTCGGAGGGGCGGGAGGCGGAGCGGAGGCGGAGGGCGGAGGGAGTCGGCGCAAGATGGCGGCGGGA
>PVHX01022578.1:14322-27534 GCA_004024805.1 Geosciurus inauris | reverse complement strand
TACCAGGGATTGAACTCAGGGGCACTGAACCACTGAGCCACATCCCCAGCCCTATTTTGTGTTTTATGTAGAGACAGGGTCTCACTGAGTTGCTTAGCGCCTCGCCGTTGCTGAGGCTGGCTTTGAACTCGCGATTCTCCTGTCTCAGCCTCCCAAAGTGCAGGGATTACAGACATGCGCCACCACGCCCGGCTCCAACCATAATTTTTTAAAAAAAATTTGTTTTAGTTGTAGATGGACACAGTATCTTTTTATTTTACTTATTTATTTTTATGTGGTGCTGAGGATTGAACCCAGTGCCTCATGCATGCAAGGCAAACGCTCTACCACTGAGCCACAATCCTAGACCCCCAGTCTAACCATAGACTGTCTCCGACTCACATTCTCTCTCACAGGACCTTGGCCTATCCTCCGATAAGCAGTGGCTTGGAATTCCACTACAGTATGAGTTTGCTTGGACTTCTGTAACAAACCATCACAAATTGGGTGGTTTAAAACAGACATATATTCTCTCACAGTTCTAGAGACCAGAGGTCAAACCTAAAGGTATTGTTAAGTTTTGTGCCTTCTGAAGTCTGAGGGAGCATCAGCTTCATTAATCTCTCCCAGGGGCACTCTACCACTGAGCTACATCCCTAGCTCCTTTTTCTTGAGACAAGGTCTAAGTTGCTAAGGCTAACCTGGAATTTGTTATCCTCCTGCCTCAGTCTCCTAAATCTCTGGGTTTATAGGTGTGCGTCACTGTACCCAACTTAATCCTTGGTATTCTTTTGCTTATAGATGCATCCCTCTGATCTCTACTTCTGTCACCACATGGTGTTTTCTCCCCATCTTATCTCTGACTCTTCAAATGACACCAGTCATGTTGAGTTCGAGTGTACCTTAATGGCCTCATTTTAACTTTGATTACATCTGCAAAGACCCTATTTCCAAATAAATCACATGAGCAGGTATCCTGAGCTAGAGCTTGAATATTTATAGTGAATATTTATCTTTTTTTTCAGCCTATAAAAACCATCATCCCCAAACCCAACAATTGTACTTCCAAGTGTACACCCTGAATACCTCACGCATTCATAAGGATATCAGTGAAGTGTTGCTTATAAAAGGAACTTAATTGCCCATCCATGGGGTAACAGATGTATATGCTGTTGTAGTCATGTGGTGGAACATTGCAGAGCAATTGACATGAATAAACTCAATAGGTATCAAAATGGATAGACTTGCTGGGCACAGTGTGCATGCCTATAATCCCAGCAATGCAGGTGACTGAGGAAGAAGGACTGCAAGGTTAAGGCCAGCCTCAAAAACTTAGTGAGTGAGACCTGTCTAAAAATAAAAATAAAAAAGGACTGGGGGTGTAGCTCAGTGATAGAGTGCCCCTGGGTTAAATCTTCAGTGACAGATATACATACACACACACACACAATTATAGAGAAGATTAATATTTGTCATTATTTGAGGGGTGGGTATTTGTTATACTGGACTCTGTACTTTTCTGTATATGTGTAGATATGCATATGTGTACACACATATTTTATATATGTATACAATTATATTCACATAAGTACACACATGTACATACTATTTTGAATTATTGGAAAAAGGAATCGGGCAGGGCAGGAATGCAGCCCTTTAATTGGGTTCTTTGAATCTTCATTTCAGGTTTTGGTCCTGATCTGTCACTTAGCAGCTTCAGATCTTTTAAGCCATATACCTACCTCTGTAGTCTCAGGAGCTTCTGGCAGTTACCCCAACCCTCAGACTCAACCATGACATATCCATGTGTCTGCATTTTACAACATGGAATAAGCATCTTTTATCAGTTTTGTTTCTTGCTGTTGTTTTTAATCAGTTTTAATAAAATAATGTGTAAGTCTCTGGCTTAGGCATTCTGAGTGACCTTTGAGTTTGGGCATTTGTACTGCCAGGTTCCAGCACTTAGAACTTACTAGATATGGTGCTTTCCTGCTGTGTCTGGAGCTTATCCAGGCCAATCTCATTTCCTGCTGGCCCCCAGACAGGCCTAGAGGAAACATTTCCAGAATAAGCTCAGAAAGGCCTCTCTGGGGCTCTGGTGGACATGTATTGTGCTCTCCTGGGAAAGAGGAGGTGGGGAGCGTCTTACAGTGAGGGAGTCCTGAGTCACAAAGCAGCCCTCCTTTACCATACTCTAAAATTACTCTGACCACAGCTGGAAATTCTGCTGGAGTTATGAAAGCTGCCTGGAACCCAGTTCCCTGCTCACCAGGGTCAACAGAGACAAAGCTCTGCCGCAAAGAAACAACTCCTTTCAAGCCCCTGAGTTCAATCCCCAGTACCAAAAAAATATGTGGCCCATTGGGCAACAACAATGGGCTCACCTGCAAGCTTGTTAGAAACAATGAACGTAGGCATCTGGTCTACACCAGACGTGCTCAATCAGATTCTGCATTTTAACAAGATTTCTGACTGAATCCAAAGCACTCACTCCTGCTGAGTGACTGGACTAGCAAGTGCTTCAGTGGAAAACAGGCAGTGTGTGTGTGTGTGTGTGTGTCAGGGGATCGGAGCAGCTCAGCACAGCATGTACTATATAAATGTGCAAATTGTGTAAGGAGAGTATGTGTGAAGTGCCCACGTAGCTGTGTGTGAGTGTGAGTAGCTGTGTATCGAGTCCATGGAGGCCGTGGATGTGTACTTGGGTGACTGTTGGAGCGTGACCTTGCTTTTTCACATTTGTGTACACACACATGAGTCAGTAGTGTGTGTCTCCGTGCAAATGTCTGTATGTGTGGATGTTTGCACGCATGTGTGAGATGGGTGGAGATGGATGTGTGCCAGCTTCTAAACCTGTCAGGAGAGAGTCCCTGTGTGAAGAGGGTTCCTGTTCTGAAGAGGATGGAGGAGGCTGGGCTGAACCAATGGGGGATGGTTCTGGGTTGCCTCAGTGGCTTTGGGTGTGAAGGGGCTTGTGCTAGTGGAAGGGACCACTCTAGTTTGGAGAAGTATACCTTTCTTTGGACCAGGGCCTTTCATATCCCCGTGCTATGGTTTGAATGTTTCCTCAAAACTCATGTTGAAAATTAAAAAAAAAAATTATTGGTGCATTATAGTCATACATAAAAGGGGTATTTGTTATTATATATTTGTACATGCACAGATAGTAACATTATTTGGTCAGTTTTGTTCCCCAGTACCTCCCCTTTCTCCACTGTACTATCTCCTCCTTGTCTCCTTCCTCTGTTGTACTGATCTCCCTTCTAGTTTCATGAGACCTCCCACCCCTTTTTTTCCTTTTTCCTCTCTAGCTCCCACATATGAGAGAAAATGTATGACCCTTGACCTTCTGAATTTGGCTTATTTAAATTTACATAATGCTCTGAAGGAATTCATTTTCTTGCAAATGACAATTTCATTTTTCTTAATGGCTGAAAAAACTCCATGGTGTATATATACCACATTTTCTTTATCCATTCATCTGTTGATGGACGCCTAGGCTGGTTTCTTAGTTTGGCTATTGTGAATTGTGCTGCTGTAAACATGGGTATGCATGTAACACTACAGTATGATGACTTTAATTCTTTTTTTTTTTTTTTGGTGATGTAAGCACGAAGGTAATATATCATTCATAGGAAAACAAGTTGCGCATCCTCATGCGGGCATAGCAATTGGTCCATGCAAACTTCCCTCCCCCAGGAACTTTCTCTCCTCAGTTCATAAAACTCAAAGACCCTGAAAGAGCAAGCAGCATCTCCAGAAGGCATGCTCCCGGTCATGGTTTAGTTTAACTTGTGGTACAACATTCCTGGTCCAACGGGTGACCACGAGTCCATGGTGTCAACAGAGGAGCGCCTGTGGTGGGCTAACTTGCCCGAGATCCTAGAGTCCTTGTAGATAGAATACCCATGCTTGGCAATGCAGGGCAGACCGCAGAAGTGCAGGATCATTCGTGAGACTTGGATGATCAAGTACAAGTGATTGAGCTCCCTAAACTGTTTTTTTTTTTTTTTTTTTGGTACTGGGGATTGAACTCAGGGACACTCGACCACTGAGCCACCTCCCCGGCCCTATTTTGTGTTTTATGTAGAGACAGGGTCTCACTGAGTTGCTTAGCACCTCGCCATTGCTGAGGCTGGCTTTGAACTCGCGATTCTCCTGTGTCAGGCTCCCTAAGGGCTGGGATTACAGGCTTGAGCCACCGCGCCCGGCTCCTAAACTGTTTTTTGATGGTCCTGTGGATGAGCAGGGCTATGGAGGGGTGGATGCACTCGTAGGCGACGATCCACACAGCATAGATTGGCAGCCCGGTGTAGATGTTGTTGTGGATGCAATAAAGGAGGAAGCAGCTGACGGCCAGAGTGGTGATAGCTAGGCTGGTGTTGATGATCTGCTTATTTCTTTTTTTTTTCTTTTTTAATTTTTTTTTTAGTTGTTGATGGATCTTTATTTTATTTATTATTTGTATGTGGTGCTGAGGATCGAACCCAGGGCCTCACGCATGCTAGGCAAGTGCTCTACCACTGAGCTACAGCCCCAGCCCCTGATCTGCCTATTTCTTATGACCCAAGGCTGGCTGAGAATCTGTACTCTTGTAGATGTTGAACTTGCTTTGGTAGCCAATATACATCGTGTGGTTCAGGTCGAAGATGAAGAGCTGGATGGTGTGGAAGACAGAGAAGAGGCCCACAATGAAGGATAACATCCTGGCATCCATTTACACCTAGTTCACCAGAGTGTTTCTATCAAGGCCAGGTTGCCATGCAGGCGAACCCAGCAGGCAGGCCTCCAGCTGCAACCTGGGTTAGACCTGAACGCTTCAGGCTGGCTCCAGCCAGGGTGGAGATACCCAGAGCCCAAGCACACTTTGCTGAGTGTTTATAACAGTGAGCTCAAAGTTGGGGTCGGCTGGGCCTCCGCAAAAATGTCCCTCCACAACTTGGATCCCCTCCTTCCAGTTCCCAGTTTAGGAGGCTCCCCAGCAAGCCTCTCTCCTCTCCATTCACCACCCTGGTGAGCTACATTGTGAGGGAGAAGGAAGGGGCACAATCACACACAAGGGGAACACACACATTCTCTGACTGATAAGTTTCCCATGGGGGATGGTTAATCTTGTGATGACTTTAATTCTTCGGATAAATACTGAGGAGTGGTATAGCTGGGTCATGTGGTGGTGCCATTCCTAAACTTGTTAAAAAAAATATTTTTTTAGTTGTAGATGGACACAATATCTTTATTTTATTTATTTATTTATTTATATGTGGTGCTGAGGATCAAACCCAGTGACTCATACATGGGAGGCAAGTGCTCTACCACTGAGCTACAGCCCCAGCCCCCATTCCTAAACTTTTGAGGAAGACCCATGGTGATTTCTGTAGTGGTTGTACTAATTTAAAATCCCACCAGCAGTAAAAAAATATTCCTTTCCTCTCACATTCTCTCCAGCTTTATTATTTGTATACTTTACGGTTGCCATTCTAACTGGTGTGAGATGAAATGTCAGTGTAGTTTGGATTTCATATTGAACTTTTTTTTTAAAAAATATTTATTTTTTAGTTCTAAGTGGACAGAATATCTTTATTTTTATTTTTATGTGGTGCTGAGGATCGAACCCAGTGCCTCACGCATGCTAGGCGAGCACGCTACCACTGCGCCATAACCCCAGCCCCTCATATTGAACTTTAATTGCCATTAAAACAGTTGTAAGGGGACTGCTCAGTGGCAGGGCACTTGCCTAGCATGTGTGAGGCATTGAGTTCAATCTTTAGCACTGCATAAAAAACGCCTGTAATCCCAGCACTTTGGGAGGCTGAGACAGGAGAATCTCGAGTTCAAAGCCAGCCTCAGCAATGGTGAGGCGCTAAGCAACTCTGTGAGACTCTGTCTCTAAATAAAACACAAAATAGGGTTGGAGATGTGGCTCAGTGGTCGAGTGCCCCTGAGTTCAATCCCCAGTATCCCCCCCAAAAATAAATAAAATAAAATAAAAATAATTAAAAATCCCAGTTGTAAAGGGTGGGACCTTTAAGACACAATTAGGTCCTGGGACACTGCCCTCATGAATTTGTTAATGCCACGGGAGTGGATTAGTTATGAATTGGGGGTGGGTATAGCTTCCTTATAAAAAGGATGCATTCAGTGCCTCTGCCTGTTTCATGCATGTCCATAGCCCTTCTGCCATGTTACCATGCAGCACGAAGACCCTCACCAGATGCTGGCACCATGTTCTTGGACTTCTCAGCCTCCAGAACTGTTGCAAACTTATGGTTTATAAATTACTCAATCTGTGTTATTCTGTTATAGCAGCAGAGAATATGCTGAGACCCCACAGACCTTGTCTTTACACCAGCCTGTCCCAGTGGAAAGGCAAGGTCTCTGAAGAAGAGCTAAGGGTGTTGGGGGTGGTGTGGCCTCACTACAGGAGTCTCAGTCCAGCATGAGGCGGGAGGGGGGGTTTCTTCCTCAGACTGGGAGAGCATCTCCTGAGCCCCCATAGAACATACTGGTCTCTGGCAGTGGCCCATCTGGAGACCCCTCCCACTGACCCACAGAGCATCTCCAAACATTTCTCTGTGTATGTGAAATTACTCAGAAAAAAATACACCCACCCAACCACCCCACCTGGTAATTGTAACAAATTTAATAATTTTCTTTAAAGAGACAAATATGACTATGTTGCCCAGGCTTGCCTCTGAACTTGTGGGCTCAAGCAACACTCCTGCCTCAGCCTCCTGAGTAGCTGGGACTACAGGTGCATGTCATTGTACTTCACTTAATAAATGATTGAAAAAATACTAATGGTGTCCTTCTGTGGCTCTTTGTGGTGCAGCTCCTGGGTATGTCCTGATTTCTCTCTGTTTTGCCTTACACTCAGACTTTTTACTAGAAGTACTACTGTTGGCTAGGGTCATGATAACAGGAGCTGCAGGTGCTGGACTAGCCCTGGGCTCATGCCTGCTGCTGGCAGGACAGGGAGCAGAGCAGCAAATGGGCTGAGGATTGCCTGTGTATGCCCCGTGCTGTGCCAGGGGATGTGGGGTATATAGAGGCCAGACACAGTTTTCAAGTGCTCATTGCAGAGGTTCTGGGAGCCTGGAGTGGAGAGAGGTTGCTTCTGACAGGGGAACCCAGAGAGGTGGCATGGAAGGGGCAGCATATTAGCAGGGACTTGAAGGAAGAGGAGCTGTGCTTCACATCTCTAATGTCTGGGAAAGGAGGGCTGGACATTGCCATCCCCCATCCACCTATGTGTGGGTGCAGGCCCCAGAGGGTGAAGTGACTTACCCAGAGCCACACAGAGCATCTGTTAGCCAGCCTCTCAGATAGCTGGCCCATTGTTTTTGCCAACCAGTTCTGCTCCCTCTGGCTGACTATGCTGGACCCACTCTGCCCTGCCTGTGGGGGGTGAGGATCAGGCCCCAGAGCCAGCCAGGACTGAGATGCGAGGGCCTGAATGTATTTCACCTACAAATCTCAAATAAATCCTCCTACTTATCCCAAGACCTGACACACTCATTGTGGAGTCATTTCTGATGTATTTACCCATTTCTTTGAGCAAGAAGTCTGAGCCATCCTTGATCTCTTTCTCACCTCCTGTATTCCCCAGTCAACTCCAGAACATGTCTGGAATAATAATAATAAACATTTATCCAGCTGTGTATTCCTCACGGTGATGCTATGAAGTTGATGCCTAAGGTCCACAGCCAGGGAGGGGCAGAGCAGGGATTTGGCCCCAGCTGTCTCCTTCTAACCCCAGGAAGAGGAAGCTGCCTGTTTGTCTTCGTCCACATGGCTACCACCGTCAGTGCTTTCTGGGGCCATACCCAAAGCCCCTCACTGGACATTTCCCACAGAACATCCAACCAGATCCTTCTAAAACACACAGCCAGCCCATCATGCCTCTCCCTTGCTTAAACCCTTCAGAGGCTCCTTAGTGCCTTTAGCACAGAGCACAATGTCCTCCACACAGTCCTTGAGGAGGCCTTGCAGAATCTGCCCACTGACAAAGAAGCAGGGGCTGGCTGGCCCATGGCAGATAATGCCAGTAGTCCACCCACATCCATGAGGTCCCTTCGATGTCTCAGTGCCCCTTTTTCTTCATTTGTCTTCACTCTCAAGAGCCAACCCTTATGTGCCTAGAGCATCAGTAGCCACGCCACCCTAGGGTATGTTGCAAAAGATGGCAATTATAAAAGAATATACTGCATCTGCCACAAGCCTGTGAGCATCTTTAAGGTAGGAACTCTGATTTTGGGTTTTCTAAGCACAGTGACAAATGGCAGGGACACTGGCAGAGGAGTGCAGAACAGACACACCCAGCCTAGGATGCAAGAAAAACCACATGGAAGAAGGAACACTTGAGCTGAGTCTAGAAGAATGAGGAAAGTTTTATTTGTGGGGTGTGTGGTGGGGGAGACGTGAGCAGGAGAAGGAACAACTCTTGTCAAAACTGGAAGGCATCAGAAAATGAGTTATAAAGTCAAGATACCCCCAGATGGTACAGCACAGATTGCAGAGCTGGGAGAGATAGGCAACCTGGTGAGGTTTCATGGTGGAGTATCAGCCCCATTTCAAGGAGAGGAAACTGAGGCACAAAGAAGTCACATGACTGGCTCAAGGTCACCGTTAGGTGCAGTCAGAGTCAATCTGAGATGCAACTCAGGTCTTGGGTGTTCCTAGTCCTGCAAGTGTGTGGCCTAAGGCTCTACTGGGGAGAGATTGTCTGTGTTCAACAGTTGAAAGGATTTGAGGTCTCCAAAGGTCTCCTAAATGCAACTTGGATAAACAAACCAGCACCATGTATATGTTCTCAATGCTTAGTTCCCCCAAGTAAGTTAGGTTTGAATCATGCTGAGCACCTGACAGAGCCATTAAGGTAAGAACACATTTTAATCTCAGAACTGAAGCTATTCTAGTATTATATTTCTTTCTTTCCAGTAGTGGGTGTTCAACCCAGGATCACTGCATCACGGAGCTACATTGTTGGCCCTTTTTAAATTTTGAGGAAGGGTCTCACTAAGTTGCTGAGGCTGGTCTTGAACTTGAGATCAATCGTCCTGCCTCCACCTGCTGAGTCACTGGGATTAAGGCCTGCGCCATCACACCCACTTATTCTGTCTTAGTCAAAGCCATTGTGATTGGCCCCACTTCCAGGCCCAGGTCTAGCTCTCTTTGTTGTGGGTTAAACTAAATATCCTCACATAACTTAAGTGAAGTTACTTGTTGATTTTTTTGAAGATCTGATGAGCATTTTATATTTGTTCATTATAGTTTATGTACTATTATGGTTCATTTTGACATAATTATACAAGCATGGAATATAACTTGCTCCAATTCAGTGCACCTATTTTGATTTTTCATTGCTGGGTGTGGAACTCAGGGCCTCACACATGCTGAGTAAGCATGCTACTACTGAGCCACATCACCAGCCCTTAAGTTTTTAATTCTTTTAAAAAATTTTTAAATTACTTTTTTAAATTTAAATTTTTATTTTTTAATTCTTAAAAGAAAAAGACAATATGAGGATTGCAACAGTTCAAGTCATTGATTTCATGGGTACAGGGTGTGCCCCAAACTGGAGAGAGCATTTCCTGAAGAATAATAGTCACATTGGTGTGGACATTGTCCACAGGGGTGAGATGTGGCTTTGTAAGCAACCCAGAAGGGATTGAGCTGTTTCCACTTCCAGTTATTGCTTGTCAGAGGCTGGGGGTGAAAAGATGCCATAGAGGATCAGATGGCTACCTCAGGAAGCTGTCTTGACAAACCAATTTATTCAGAGTGAAACAACATTCTCAGGTTGGTTGAGAACACAGAGACCATGTAGCTCAGCTTCTTCACCTTCAGATGGAAAAATGTAGGATTTGATCAGGAAGGCAACTTGCTTCAAGTCAAGGGTGAGTTCACTGCACAAGCACAAGTGGAATCAAACCTTCCAGATCCCAGATCATCATTCTTTTTTTTAGTTGTTGATGGATCTTTATTTTATTAATTTATTGTTTATATGTGGTGCTGAGCCCAGTGCCTCATGCATGCTAGGCAAGTGCTCCACCACTGAGCTACAGCCCCAGCCCCAGACTATTATTCTTATTGGACTTAACTGCTTGGAAAGCAGTACAAAGCTTCTGATTCCAAGTTCTGCTTTTCATTTGGGTGAGAAAACAAGACCATGTTTATTAAAGAAAGTGTTTCCCAGAGATGGTAGAAAAACAGAGGAAGTTGGAGTTCAGAGTCCTATTTGTGCGCTCAAAAATGAGCATATATACAGGTACACCTCAGCTGATGGTGCCATGTGATTTAGGAGTGACAAGTGTGGCCTCTGTCAACAAGCCCATTCCCACTTGCATCTGAGCCTGAAACTACAGAAAGAAAACTAAACGTGAGTAATGATGGTAGAGAAACAAAAGATTGTTAGATCTCATAGCTTGGCATTTCCCACATACAATCCAAGGGATGATGATTTGCTGTCATGAGAAAAAAAGATCCTGTGGTCAAATAACTTTTGGGAACTTTGGTTTAATTCAGATCAAATGGGTTTCTTTTCTGCAGAGCTTGTCAGCTCTTTGACTAAATGCATTATAGATATTTCTATGGGAGACGTTGGAGATGCAAAGTTTCCCAGATTTTGTGTCCCTGGAGCCCTTCCCCTCAAGAATAATCTCATGAAACTGGGCGAGGTGGCACATGCCTGTAATCCCAGCACTATGGGAGGCTGAGACAGGAGAATCACGAGTTCAAAGCCAGCCTCAGCAACGGCGAGGTGCCAAGCAACTCAGTGAAACCCTGTCTCTACATAAAACACAAAATAGGGCTGGGGATGGGGCTCAGTGGTTGAGTACCCCTGAGTTCAATCCCCAGTACCAAAAAAAAAAAAAAAAAAAAAGAATAATCTCATGAGTCTCATGTTCCCCAGAATGAGCATTTTAAAATTTAAATTTAAATTTTATTTTATTTTTCAGGCCCAAGGACTGAACTTGGGGCCTTGTGTGTGTTAAGTAAGTGCTCTGCCACTGACCTAAATACCCAACCCCATTTTTAAAAATTCTAATAAACCTCTTCCAATTTTTAATTTTACAAATGAGAATACAAAGACTCCAAGGGAGAACTGGCTAGTCCTAGGTTACACAACCGGTGGGTGGTGGAACCAGGACTCAGATTTCCAGACAGAAACCCAAGCACCAAATTCCTCCCTTGTTCCTGCTGTGACCCTAGTACTTAGCTTTGTGTCTCTAATAGAATGATTAATAATACAGCGGGACACAGTGACTGACAAATAACAGCTCAGCGTGTTTTTATGTGAGTTTTTCACATGGTCTTGATTAAAACCCTAAGGGACAGGCACTGTTATTATCCATTTTGCAAAATGGTAAGTCAGAAATTGTGAAAGGTCTGAGTTTGTTTTTTTTTTTACTTAAAACCCTGCCAACTAGCTTATCAGTTTTATGTACATACACTGTCAGAAGGCATAGGCCCCCTGGGTCAGTGGCACAGAGGATTTATGAGTCAGAGTGAGATGTCAGCCAGGACAGTATCTGTGTCGATTCTCCAAGCTCCAATTTCCATGTGGTGACACTGTGAGGGCCAGATGTTACCTGCACATGAATGGGGTGCCTGATGGACGAGGAACCCTGAAATTAAGAAACTGATGACCTGTCCATCTTCTCCTCTGGAGAGAGAGAGAGAGATTACTCACTGCCCTGGAATGTAAGCCAGTATCTTCCAAGAGATGGGGAGGAAGGTTTATTTTTACTATGCTGGGACATCTCCAAAGAGGTTCATCTCCAAATCACTCAGGCGAGATTTGTTGTCTTTTACTTCCAAGGCTATTTGCTCTTCAAACCTGTCTTTTGCTCAGAAGGTCCAGACCATGCAGAAATATAAGAGATCCGGGAGACTTACTTTCAACATAAACTCCATGGGCTTAATGTACAAACAACTTGATCTTGGGCATATGGAAATGCTAGGAAAACATATTACTTAATGGGCTTACTGTGGGAGCTGAGCGGGGGCATGAATCTAGGTTCCAAGATGTCAGGCTCCAAGGTCCCTCCTGAAGGAACTCAGACCCAAATCCCAGCCTTAAGAAAGATATGACCTTAAAAATGAACATAGATCCAACAGCACTGCAGGTTTGGTTCAGGAACCACAGAGCAAAACTCAAGAAAAATGTAATATTCAGCAAGAACAAGAAGCCCAACATCAGTGGTCTCCTGAGTCTAGAGTCAAGACCAGCTCTTCCCAGAGAAGATGGACACACCACCCTGATGCCCTGACAGTGCCTGCCCTGTAGCCCTGATTCACAGGAACAGTGGGACACCCTCATTCCAACTCAGCATATGCTCCCCTTTTAAGGTCCACACAGGCCACTCTGGAAGCCACAAAATAGTTCATTTGGCTGCTGCCAAGACCCTAGTGTATACTGCCTCCATCCACTATCGGAATCTCAAGATTGCTCTCTGAGCCTCACTTAACTCCTCTTGACTCCTCATCTGTGGGAAGGAGAGAGAGAAGCTAGACACAGCTGACACATGGGTTGTAATGATTTTTACTGATTTATATACAAGGGATGCTTTCCAACAACAAGGAAAAATGAGATAAACACAACTTGGTGAGTTTCAAAAACATGGAATAAAAGAGAAAGACAAATGACTACTGGTGGAGCTTATTATTATAATCCAAAAGTGTGGTGCTTCTTCTTTTTTTTTTTCTATACTGGGAAATTTGGGGTTTTTCTTTTCTTTTCTTTTGGTACTGGGGCTTGATCCCAAGGGTGGTTTGCCACTGAGTCTCATCCTCAGCACTTTCTATTTTTTTATTTGAGATAGGGTCTCCCTAAGTTGCTGAGGCTGGTTTTGAACTTGCCGTCCTCCTGCCTTGCCCTCCTGAGTTGCTGAGATTACAGGCACATACCACCATGCCTGGCTCCAATTTGGGATTTTTTTTTTTTAGTTGTAAATGGGCACAATAACTTTATTTTATTTTATTTATTATTTTTTATATGATGCTGAGAATTGAACCCAGTGCCTCCTGCATGCTAAGCAAATGTTCTTTCCCTGAGCTACCGGCCCCCCTACCTCCCATACTGAGCAATTTTCTCTGAAGGACCTGTCTCAAAATCAAGGTATCGCCGGGCGTGGTGGCACAAGCCTGTAATCCCAGCACTTAGGGAGGCTGAGACAGGAGAATCGCAAGTTCAAAGCCAGCCTCAGCAATGGCGAGGCGCTAAGCAACTCA
>PVHX01022578.1:0-14222 GCA_004024805.1 Geosciurus inauris | reverse complement strand
CAGCACACCTGGACACACTGCCACTGTCCTCTATTTTGGCCCCAGAGAGAACCATTTATAAACCATCATCTGTTCTGTGAGCCCAATGGACTTTGTGTCCCAGGCTACTGTATATCACCAAGCCCAACTGAATTCTAAAAAATCATTTATTATTTCTTTGAAATGCCTTATTCTTCGCTCCCCTATAAAAAAGGGGTTTTATACAGTTCTGAATTTTGGGGCTTGTGAGTAATCAGAGTCCTGTGATTTCTTGCTTCTTTGGGACGTTAATAAATTTGTATGCCTTCTTAAAAAATAACCCAAATTAATTAATGGACGAGTGACCTAGGGCAAAGGTACTTCCTACCAGAGCTATAGGAGTAATTAGTCTTTGTTAGAAAAATGACTCAGTGACAAATTCACATTGCAGCATTAGTCTTAGTTCTGTGTGTGCTGGATGGATTCCTTTCTGTTTTGGCAAAACAGTTATCCTGAGACCCAGAGACATGCCATTTAAAATCTTGCTCATCTAATACAAAAAATACTGAATCAACAGGTTTTATTCTTGCCACCTCCAAGAGACTGCTTCTCTCCACAAAACAAGACAAAGGGGTAGTCTTTTGCCAGCATTGAGATTAATTGAATAATGTAGATTCTAGTTCATAGTTATCAAAAGTTTTTGGATTCTTAAGCTGGGTGTGGTGGTGCACGCCTGTAATCCCAGCACTTTGGGAGGCTGAGACAGGAGAATCACGAGTTCAAAGCCAGCCTCAGCAAGGGCGAGGTGCTAAGCAACTCAGTGAGACCCTGTCTCTACATAAAACACAAAATAGGGCTGGGGATGTGGCTCAGTGGTCCAGTACCCCTGAGTTCAATCCCCGGTACCAAATAAATAAATAAATAAAACGAAATAAAATAAAAACAAAAGTTGGATTTTTTTGGGGGGGGTGTAGGGGTACTGAGGATTGAACTCAGGGGCACTTGATCACTGAGCCACATTCCCTGTCCCCCCTTTTTTAGTTTATTCACAAGCGTGCAACAATCACTACAATCAGATTTTGAGCATTTCATCACCCCTACAAGCAAACCTATATTCTTCAGCAGTCACCCTCCATTCCTCCCATCTCTCCTCCCTGTCAAGTTCTAGGCAACCACTAAGCTACTTTATGTCTCTATAGATTTGTCTGTTCTGGACCTTTCATATATATGAAATCGTATACTACGTGGTCTTTTGTGATTGCACTGTAGTCACGAATCATGCTGGTTCCTGCTCACAGAGCAACCACAAATGTGAGGAAATGTTCATTAGCACTTCTTAGTGGCTTAAATCATTTGGCCCATGTGACCCTACACAGACTGTTGTTTCCCACTTGGCTTTGCCAAAGTTGATTAATTACAGAATTGTTGTCTCAGTTCTCTCTCCAAAGTTTTAGCAAAAAAACAACAAAAAAAGTCTTTTCCCTACTGATTGAGGACAAATGAAAAAAGAAAATCCCATGTAAATCCAGCTTGGGTTGGGGGATCATGAGTGTTGGCTTAGATGTTAGTGATATGCTTTCGAATCTGCTCTCATAAGAGACTTTCAGTGTCCATGATGATGTCAGAGGGAGTCTTTGCAACTTGCTGAGCATATTTTACCTCTCCTTTTACTTTAAATGAATTGATGTCAAAACAAGGATTCATGCCAGGTGCGGTGGTACATGCCTATAATCCCAGAGACTTGGGAGGCTGAGACAGGAGGATTGCAAGTTTGAGGCCAGTCTCAGGCCATAAGTAACTTAGCAAGACTCTGTCTCAAAATAAAAATGAAAAGGGGCTGGGGATATAGCTTAGTGGTAGAATACCCCTGGGTTCAATCTACAGAAATCACTCCCCCAACAACAACAAAAAACCAAAAACCAAACAAACAAAACAACAAAACCAAACCAAACAAAACAAGGACTCAGTATTCAAACAGATGTGGGCATGTAAGTTATGAGGCAAAGAATGTGCAGATGATTGAAGTCTGGGTTAGATCCATAGGAAAAAAATAGCTTGGATGCTACTTTAGAAAGAGTCTATGACATTTCAGATCTACAAGGACAAGTTTGATTGCCTAACTCCCCTGGTTAGAACTTTCCTCTTGGTGGACTACATTGACCATATTTATCATATAACCACTCATGATCTGGTCCTTGTTGGGAAATAGTCAATACTTGATCATTATTTAGGCGGCCAAATGCCCTTGGGGGGAGTGCTAGATGTGACAGTGTTCTCCTGATCTCCCAGATTTTGTCCCTGGTCTTTAGATGCCTATCCCGTTGGCCTTCTCCAAATAGTCCCCTCCATGCATTGCACATTATCTGCATTCTTCTGCTGGCCCCAACAAAACCCTGCTAATCTCCTAGGACAGCGTTCAAGCTCCACTCTTCTCTGGAGTCTTCCCCAAATTCCTCTGGTTTGGGTTTTCTCTGTGAAAAACATACCATATTTTGCAGCTCCTTCCATAGACAGGAAGAGTTTGTTTCTCTGTTCTGTGGATCTGGATTGACCTTATCACTTACTTGGATCACTGCAATGTGGCAGAAATGATGCTATCCAAGTCCCACAGCCTGGGTCCTATGTGCTTGGAAACGTCCTCCTTTGCCTTCTTGGTACACTGCTCTGAGCTGAGCCCACCATGGAAAGCTCTGTCCAGCTTTCCAGAGAGTGAGCGGCCATGTGGAAGAGAGCCAAGGTGCCTCAGCTGATGCCATATCAGCTGCCAAACTTGCAAGGTCATCAGGAGACTCCATCTCAGCCAAGCTGTCAGAAGACCCCAGCCTCATGAATGTGCCCAGGCAAGCCAGAGGACACTCTTATTTGAACCCAGCCAAAATACAGAATCATGATTGCTCAAATCAATGGTTGTGGTTTTAAGTGGCAAAATATTGGGGTGGCTTGTTACGCAGCAGTAGATAACTAATAACAACAACTTATTCTTCTTAGTGTATCTGAAGGAGATCATGGGAACCTGTTTAGGAAGGAAAAGTTCTCAAAAGGAGATGTTCTTTCTTTCTCCTGCCTTCTTTATTCAATTAACTCCTATTCACTATTTAGGTCTCAAATGAGATAACCTTACTTTGGAATGCCGACTGCCCAGAGATGGTGTAGGCACCTTTTTGATGGACTCTATCACTCACTCTTATTATAGTGTGTTTCAAACTTTATAATGTAAATTAGATGGAATTTCCTAGTTTTCCCTGGGAAGGCTGGTGCAGGCCAACACAGAGCCCATCTTAAGCTGTAATCATTGTACCCTCAGAATCTGGCGCGGCCTATCACATCTATGGAAGAATTTCCTGCTTATGGATCAGGAAGGCTGGACAGAGGTTTACAGGTCATCAAATATTTATTGATGTCTTCACCAGGCCACCTATTCCATTGTGGGACAGTGCTGGTGAGGCAATGTTTTTCCTTATAGTGGAATAAACTATCTGTGCATCTTCTGTTCCTAAGGCTACATCTGACTACTAGAGCTAGAAAGAAAAAAATCCCCTGCGGATTCTGTTCTCTCCTTAAATCACCTCTCTTTTTGAAAACCCTGGGCATATTTGACTTTGAGCCCTGGGTCATCCTGATCTCTCTTCTCTGGTGGACAAAACCAGATCCATAAGCAGAAAATTTACCTTAAAATGTCATAACAAGAATCTAGCACCATCAGGTGGGTGGGGTGAGATGATCACTTGTTTAGAACTTTGTTCTTTTATTAATGCACATTAAGCAATCCAAATTTGTTGATTATAACGGCCCTGTGGCCAGCAGTGACTTACATGAAGAAAGAATTCTGGGTCAGACTTCTTTGAAACTAAGAACGTACAGTTCAAACCGGGTGCAGTGGCACGTGCCTGTAATCCCAGCACTTTGGGAGGCTGAGACAGGAGGATAGCAAGTTCAAAGCCAGCCTCAGCAATGGTGAGACACTAAGCAACTCAGTGAGACCCTGTCTCTACATAAAACACAAAATAGGGCTGGGGGTGTGGCTCAGTGGTCGAGTGCCCCTGAGTTCAATCTCCAGTACCCCCCCAAATGCACAGTTCATTTTATTGGTTAATCCTTTTAAGAATAAATAAGCTATTTTCATATAACTTTTAAAAATGTATGCAGTGTTGGAGTAGCACCCCCTCTGCTACAGAATGTTAATTAAACTTCTCCAGAAATCTTCACCATAATTGATCTTAGGACTATCAGCAAGAGAGTCTCTACCGGGGCTGGGGCTATGACTCAGTGGTTGAGCGCTTGCCTCGCATACGTGAGGCACTGGGTTCGATCCTTAGCACCACATAAAATAAATAAAGATATTGTGTTCATCTACAACTAAACAAAATTTAAAAAAAAAAAAAAAGAGAGAGAGAGTCTCTACCAAAGAGCTCAAAGTAGTTAAAGTTCCTATTTCCTGTTGCTTTGCCTTGCTTGGCTATTGGCCTAAAAGAGATCAGCACTCCAGGTGCTGAATGCCCCCTTACTAGTTTTTCAAAAACATTTTTTGACTATCTAGTGTAGTAACAATATAATTTATAAGTTTTTCTTTTTTTAGTGGGAAGTGTGTTTGCAAATGTAGAGTGTAACAAGGACAGATCATAGCTGGACGTGGTGGCGCACACCTGTAATCCCTGTACTTTGGGAGGCTGAGACAGGAGAATTGCGAGTTCAAAGCCAGCCTCAGCAATGGCGAGGCACTAAGCAACTCAGTGAGACCCTGTCTCTACATAAAACACAAAATAGGGCTGGGGATGTGGCTCAGGGGTCGAGTGCCCCTGAGTTCAATCCCTGGTACCAAAAAAAAAAAAAAAAAAAAAAAAAAAAAAAAGAAATAGAGTTCTGGCCTAACACGCACGAGGTCCTAGATTGAATACGCGTGCGCGCGCGCGCACACACACGCGTATGTAGGTAACAGTACTGTGATGAAGGCAGAAGTGTGTGTATTTCTGGAGGGTGCAAAGGGCTGGTGCTTACCGGGAGATGCTTTTGGAAACAGCCCCTTACTCTGAACCCGGAGGAGAATCTTCGGGCCCTCTAGCATTCCGTTTGTGGCATGGTGGTTGACTGTAGCATCCGTGGGCCGATGCTGCCACCTGGTGGTGAAAGTCTCAGAATGTTCCCGGTAAGACGCTGCAAGACTGCACATGCTTCCTAGATTTTCAACAGGCGGGGTTCTGCTTTTGAAAGAGAATTAAGTAATTTTATCAGAAAGTAATTATAATAATTTATAAATTAGAACAAAGATGGATGTATGTTGGAGTAAAATGTATGCTAGATTTATTTATTTAGCAGTGCTGGGGATTGCATCCAGGACCTGGGAAGACTGGTGAATTCTAGGCATGCCCTCCAGGACCTGGGAAGGCTGGTGAATGCTAGGCATGCCCTCCACCACTGAGCTACAACTCTGGTCTCACTGCCTTTGGGTTTTTTTTTTTTTTTTTGGCACTTCACGGAATGCCAAGTCACTTAAAGCTATCTGTCTATCCAAACCCCTGATAAACCTGTCCACTCGGCTTTGCAATGTGTCTACTTAAGAAAAAAAAATCCCAGACCTTATAATACAGACTTGTATACATACTAAATCAACAAAAGCACAAGATCAACTTTTCTATTTACTTTCTTCCTCCTCCTCCCCGCTCCTCCTCCTCCTCTTCTTTTTGCGGTGCTGGAGCTCATGCACGCCAGGCAAGCCCTCTACCGCTGAGCAACACCTCCAACTCAGAACAAAATTATTTTGTTTTGAGCCCCTATCTTGAGAGGTTGGTGCTAATTGGGACCTCCCCAAAATAATTTTGTTTAGTGTTCCCCAAGCTTGTTGTGCAGTAGCCATGGTTGATTCTAGCATCTGCATGCATAACATCTGTAGCATAATTCTTTGTGCGCTATGCTTTGGGGGTTTGCTGGGATAGCAGGTAGACACCATGGAGGGAACATGGAGTTTAAAGAGTTAATTCTATAGACTGAGCTATGTGCTCTCAGCCTTTGAAGCAACTCACACAGATCATTCTGACTCAGCCCAACAGTTATGTTACAACTCTTGACTAACAAACTTGTTGTTTTTTTTTAACATATTTTTTTAGTTGCAATTGGACACAAATATCTTTATTTATTTTTATGTGGTGCTGAGGATTGAACCCAGTGCCTCACGCATGCAAGGCAAGCGCTCTACCACTGAATCACAATCCCAGCCCAAGCTTGTTGTTTTTAGAGTTGTTCTTCCTTCTTAGGGTTGAGGAATATTTGCCCAAAACTTCCTCCACTGATAACAACAACAAACAAACAAAATAAAAACAAACAAGTTACCTGATCTGGGCCGGACTTGGATGAAAAAGGGCTTTTGTGACCTTTACACATACCAAAATGACCAAGAGCTGCCTTGAGGTAGGAACATGGTCAGTAGAGTCTTAAAAATTGGATATGATCCTACTGTCAGTCAGAAGTTAAGAGGTAGTGCTTGGGTGGAATTCTCTAGAAACCTCTTCTCCTATCCCAATAAAACTGGGCTCACAAAGAAGTTAACACCCTTGAGGATGTCCCCTTGCCCCTTTTTCTTCTAATAAATTTTGCTATACTTTTACTAAAGTCTTGTGCCCGCTTGAAATCCCCTCATGTGAAGATACAGGAGCTAAGAACTCAACAACGCAAACTCGGGTGAGAACCTATCTCAGGTGAGATCCTATGTTGGGTACCATATTATCTTCATCATCATCTGGTGCTGTGACTCAGACTGATAAATGATAAGGCAATCAAGGGAGGCTTCCCCTTGAACTCCTCTGTGCTTCTGACTCACCAGATTTCTTCACCTTCTCCTCTCTTGCCTTTTTCTTATTGCCAAACTTAATTTCTTTTCCTTCAGTCTCTGCTCCTCGAAGAAATTGTCTCTTTATTTTTCTTTCCCATATGATCTTTTGAAGGCACAAGTTGGGGTTTGGAATGGAGTCGACAGCACTGGACCCTTGGGGATGCTTCATGTCCCTGGGTTACAACACTCCTGGGGACATGGGGACTCCTGTTTCTGGGTTGCATGGTTCTTCATGAAACCAGAGATCCCTGCTTCTGGACTGAACTAGGATCCTAAACTGGGATCCTGCACTGGGCTAGGATCGCACACTCTAAGATCTCATGATACCATTTGAAAGCCAAGGGATGCCCTGCCAAATCATGGACTTGTCCTCCTTTTCTTTTTTCAATGGGAAATGAAGACTAGATGATGTGCTTGGTTTTTCTTTTATGCTGAAGTTACATGGTTAATTGCAGAAGCAGTTAGCTGTAGCTTCTGCTTTTCTGTTTAATTTTTTCCCCTTTTTCTCTTGCAGAGGACATCAAGATCATTTATTATTCAGGATTGCTTACCTTGACCAGGGCTTAGCTGGAATGTACACATCTGTGCATTAACTCCCAGACTCTCTTAGACCAAAGAGAAAAAAGTGTCTTAAAATTCCAGCTGCTGCAAGACTTAAACCAGTGATCTTAATTTGTTTAATTATGCTACAAAGTATAACTTGGATCTCTTTCTTTTTTCTCTCTTCCTGGACAAAGGTCTTCTAAAACATTGTCTCCTGTTGTTTACTTCCTTGTTCTCTGAGGAGCTAATTCTTGGATTCTAGGGTTCTTCATCTTAACCCCTTTCTGACAAAAGAAGGGGGAGAAAGAGTGTCCTTGGTGGACACCTGGAGCATATAAACTTATAGTAAAAACTTGGGCTAAAGAAATGTTGTATCATTTAGCTGGAGATCTCTTTGAATTGTCAGCCACCCCCACTATGACTTTGTGGATTCTTACACTCTTCAAAATATTGGGACTCATGCTAATCTGATTCAAAGTGCTCTTTGGTCTAATATAACTAGAATTACTATGGCTGTTTCCTTCTTTGGCAAAAACATCTACATTTTTGAGCTCATGATTTTTCTGGTTAAATTCACTTTTGGTTCTACATGCCTAAATTAATATATTTTTGTTCTAATCTATTTTGTTTTGTCTAACTGGAGGCTGTTTTAAAAAGTCCTGTATTTATCTGTTTTTTTTTTTCCTGCTGTCTTTATTCAGAGGCCGGTTATTCAAAGGTTAATTTTCAAATTTACTTGGAACTAAAAGAGAACAGATCTTCACCTTTGGAGGGTCCTAAGGAGGGAGATAAACAATGGTGGATCTGCCCTCCTGGAGGACAAATGGCCACCTGAACCTTTGATTTCAGTGTCCATCATGAGTGAAAGACTGCCCCAGACATCCCTTCCTTTATAGGACTTCCCCATGTCTCTGTCATATGATGAAAGTCTATGATATTTTCTGTTTTGGTTTCTAAAAACTTAAATCTGGCAGACATTCTGTGTAATAAACATCTATAACTCTCTTGTCCCATACCTGTGGGAATCTAATACCTGGTAAATAAACCATAAAATTTTGTTTTTTATTTTTATGTATGTTTGTGAACGTGTATATCATATGTTGTGCTTACACAGTACCAAATTAGCTTATAGATAATTGCATGCTCAGAAATATAAAAAGATGCCTAAAAGCCAAATGCCTTTTAGTTTATGTGGCTTAAGTACATCTTTAACAAAGAAGTTAATTTAAATTGATTGGTAAGATAAAAGTAAAGATGTCTTTAAAATTATTAGCTTACACATTTTGTTTTTCCAGGTAGCTAACCAATCAGGATTGTATTTGTCTCTGTTAAACTGTTTAAAATTCAATGTCCATGGTTTATAGAGTTTTCCTTTGATCAAAAAATGATTTTAAATGTTAATTATGCTAGTCTGATATCTTGGTTTTCATAGATAATCTAAAAGCTATGATAAAGATAAATATCTAAGTCATTTGTAAGCAAGTTAAAAAGTATGTCAATTGCTAAGTATAAATCCAAGAACTCTTAGTGTCTTTAAGTTTATAAAAGATAACATATTTGGGCTTATTAAATGTTTTTTTTTCTTATGTTTAAAATGACAAGATTTTCTTAAGATAATGCTTTGCTTGTCACAGAGAAACCCACACAGATACAGTCATCTGATCCTTGACAAAGATGCCAAAAACAAAGACAGGAAAGACAACCTTTTTGAATCAAATGGTGCTGGGAAAATTGGTTCTCCATATGTAGAATAATGAGGCTAGGCCCTTATTTCTCATCCTGCACAAAAATCAACAATTTGTATTTGAAGAAATACAAATGGCCAACAAATATATGAAAAAACGTTCAACATCAGTAGCAATTAGAGAAATGCAAATCAAAATGACAGTGAAATTTTATCTCATGCCAGTCAGAATGGCAGTCATCAAGAATCAAACAAATAATAAATGCTGAGAGGATATGGAGTAAAAGAAACACTTTTACATTGCTGGTGGGATTGTAAATTAATACAACCACTATGGAAATCAATATAGAGGTTCCTCAAAAGACTAGGCATGGAACCACCATATGACCCAGCAATAATACCACTTGGTATCTATCCTAAAGGATTAAAGTCAGTATACTATAGTGATACATGCCTACCCATGTTTATAGCAGCACGATTCACAATAGCCAAACTATGGAACCAGCCAGGGTGTACATCAACAGATGAACGGATAAAGAAAATGTGGTGAATATACACAATGGAATTGTATTCAGCCATAAAGAAAATAAAATCATGTCATTTGCAGGAAAACGGATGGAACTTGAGAACATTATGTTAAGCAAAATAAGCCAAACTCAGAAGGTCAAGGGTTGTATGTTTTCTCTCATATGTAGAAGCTACAGAGGAAAAAGGAAAAGAAAGGTGGGGAAATCTGAATATCAAAAGGAGATCAGTAGAGTACAGGAAAGGGACGGGGCGCGGGGGAGGGAAAAAGGAGGGAAAGGGGAAATACTGGGGAATTATGTTGGCCAAATTATATTATTATATTGTGTGCATGAATGAATATATAACAATAAATCGCACCATTATGTACAACTGTAATACACCAATAACAAATGTATAAAAAAAGATACTGGCCTGTTCTTGGTAAGGTTTACAAAAACTGACCTAAGAAACAAAGGTTTTACATCTTATCATTAACACAATTTCTTAGGTATTTATTTATTTAGTTTTGGTTCCAGGGATTGATCCCAGAGGAATTTATCACTGAATCAAATCCCCAGTCATATTTATTTATTTATTTATTTATCTATTTATTTTTTAGGGGGGAACCGGGGATTGAACTCAGGGGCACTCGACTATTGAGCCACATCCCCAGCCCTATTTTGTGTCTTATTTAGAGACAAGGTCTCACTGAATTGCTTAGTGCCTTGCTGTTGCTGAGGCTGGCTTTGAACTCAGGATTCTCCTGTCTTAGCCTCCGGAGCCACTGGGATTACAGGTGTGCTCCACTGCGACTGGCTTATGTTTTCTTTTCAGGCATGATCTTGCTAAGTTGCTTAGGGCCTAAGTTGCTGAGACTGGCTTTGAACTTGTCATGCTCCTGCCTCTGTTTCCCGAGCTGCTGGGATTACAGGTGTGAGTCACTGTGCCCAACAATTTCTTGGGTTTTCTGATGTTTTTATTAGGTTTTAATTTCTCAGGAAAACTGAGTTTGTTTTTTTTTTAAACGAATTAAGGTTTAGTTAAAGATCTATTTAAAGATTTCTTAAATAATCACTTTACAATTCTGATTAAATCTGAGTTATAACTCTGGTAATATAAACAACTATTATTTTGCCATAACATATGATACATGGTATTGATAAGTATTCTGAAGACTTTATAAACTTATAAAACTCTGATGGTCCTGGCATAGTGTTGTCAGTCATACATATTCATTGAAATTCTGTATATGGCAAAAGCAAGTAAATTGTCTTGTCAGTTACTAAACTCTCATCAAAATTCTAAACATGGCTATTCTAGGTCTTTTGTCATCCAGTTTTTTTCCTCTTTCCTTATTTATTTATTTATTTTTTAATATTTTTTTTAGTTGTAGATGGACACAATGTCTTTATTTTATTGCTGTGTATGTGGTGCTGAGGATCGAACTCAGGGCCTTACGCATGTGAGGCAAGCGCTCTACTGCTGAGCTACAATCCCAGCCCTATTTTTTTTTTTTATTGGTGCATGATAGTTGTACCCAGTGGTGGGATTTATTGTTACATATTCCTACATGCTCACAATGTAACAATATAATTTGGCCAATATCCTTCCCTAGCACCCCCCCCTTCCCATCACCCACAATTTTGATTTTTCTCTAAAATACTGCCAAACAGGTTCATGGAAAAGACTCTCACAAGTACCCTTAAATACAGCTTCCTGATAAGGGTAGGCTCATTTTTTTCAAACACTTTGGTTTTTTTTTTTTTAAATATTTTTTTTAGCTGTAGATGGACATAATATCTTTATTTTATTTATTTTTTATGTAATACTGAGGATTGAACCCAGTGCCTCACACATGTGAGGCAAGCCCTCTAGCGCTGAGCCACAATCCCAGCCCCACATTTTGGTTTTTCTATAGATGTCTGTGACAAAATCGTTATCACTATAAAAATGATGTTTCTCGGTTCGAAACTACTATATAAGCTGGATTTGTTTTGCTCTTATTGATTTTACTTTGCACTTTCCTTTTAAAACATTGCAACTGTTGCCTTTTAAAATTCTATGAAAGTACCACACCTAAATAAAATAGTCTGTTCTGATGTTTTTGAATGCTAGCCATCACCTACAGAACAGAGAAAGTGAAAACTACCAATGGGTTCCAGGTAAGCCTGGCCTAAGAGTCATGCCTTCTAAATCTCCTCATTGTTCAAATGTGGCCGAAAGTGTTCTAACACTGATTCACAGTCATCAGTCACTTCCCTTGCAGCGTGGGACTGAATGAGACCCACGAGGGGGACAGATGTACCACAGCAATGAGGGACAATATAAACCTTACTACAGTCTGATTGATTAGCAATTGAGGAAAACACAAAGATGGGGTGGGGGGAGGTAAACTTATAAGAGATACCAGATTCAAGATGGAGTTGGTTGTATCAACCCATGAAGATGAAATAGAACTGGGAGGGTATAAAGGAAGGGTTCTTATGCAAGAGGGCTGAAAATAACTATCAAATGACTAAAAATAACTAGTCACAAACGACTCTGCCAAAATCATGTTTGTCCTGAGTCTATGTGAACTTGATCTAACAGACCTACTAACATCTTGGCCCTCCAAAACATCATGGTAAGAAAGTGACTAATCACTCTGAGAATAATACTTATAAGACAAAAATCATACTCTGCTGTCTTCCATATATCACTGTGCGACTATGATGTCTCTTTGTTTATGATGTTTCTCGCAATCAGGCAGAGCTGTGGAGACTCACCTAGCACTTCAATATGGTTCATCAGCAGATGCTCCTGAATTTTACCGTGGACCTCTTGAATGCCTCGGTGATAAATTCTCTTAATTATCCATGTCACACTGATAGAAAGCAAGGACAGGAGAGTCCTGTTTCCAAGGCCTACAAACCTCACCAGAGTCCTGTTTCCAAGGCCTACAACCCTTTCTTTGGAAGTAGCCAAAGAAAGACTTTGGTGATGTTCACTTCCCTGAAGGACTTTAGGGTCTCCAGTTCTTGAGGGGGCAATATGGGATAGCAGTTGACAGTGGGATACCATTTTTTTAATGGTACCAAGGATTGAACCCAGAGGCATTTAACCACTGAGCTACATCTCTAGCCCTTTTTATGTTTTATTTTGAGATAGGGTCTTACTAAGTGGCTCAGGGTCTCACTAAATTGCTGAGATTGGCTTTGAACTCACGATCCTCCTGCCTCAGCCTTCCAACTCTCTGGGATTATAGGCATGCACCAACATGCCTGGCATAATTTAAAGCATTAATTCTATAGACTGAGGTTATGTGCTCTTAGTTTTTCTGTCTTTGAAGCAGCTCACACAAAGTCACTCTGACCCAGCTGGAATTAGAAGGGTTGTTCTTCCTTCTTGGGACTGAAGAGTACATGTCCAAATAATCCTTTACTGGTTAAAAAACAAAACAAAACAATTTACCCTGATTTGGGCTGAACTTGGATGAAAAGGGTCTTTGTAACTTATACACAAACTAAAATGACCAAGAGCTGCTTTTAGGCAGAAACATGGACAGTAGTCTTAAAAATCTGATATAATTCTATCAGTCATAAATTAGGATGTATCTGGGTGTAGTGGTGCACACCTGTAATCCTAGTAATTTGGGAGACTGAGGCAGGAGGATCACAGTTTGAGGCCATCCTGGGCATTTTTTTTTGGTACCGAGGATTGAACTCAGGGGTACTCAACCACTGAGCCACATCCCCAGCCCTATTTTGTGTGTGTGTGTGTGTGTGTTTAAATTTAGAGGCAGGGTCTCACTGAGTTGCTTAGCGCCTCACCATTGCTGAGGCTGGCTTTGAACTCGTGATTCTCCTGTCTCAACCTCCCTAAGTGCTGGGATTACAGGCCTGCGCCACTGCACCTGTCTCATCCTGGGTATCTTAATAAGACCTTGTTTCAAAAAACAAAACAAGAATTGTGTTCGCCGCCGCCGCCGCGCCGCCGTCGCTCTCTAACGCCAGCGCCGCCTCTAGCTCGCCGAGCTCCAGCCGAAGGAGAAGGGGGTAGGTAAGTAAGGAGGTCTTTATACCATGGCTCGTACAAAGCAGACCGCCCGCAAATCGACCGGTGGTAAAGCACCCAGGAAACAACTGGCTACAAAAGCCGCTCGCAAGAGTGCGCCCTCTACTGGAGGGGTGAAGAAACCTCATCGTTACAGGCCTGGTACTGTGGCACTCCGTGAAATTAGACGTTATCAGAAGTCCACTGAACTTCTGATTCGCAAACTCCCCTTCCAGCGTCTGGTGCGAGAAATTGCTCAGGACTTCAAGACAGATCTGCGCTTCCAGAGCGCAGCTATTGGTGCTTTGCAGGAGGCAAGTGAGGCCTATCTGGTTGGCCTTTTTGAAGACACCAACCTGTGTGCTATCCATGCCAAACGTGTAACAATTATGCCAAAAGACATCCAACTAGCACGCCGCATACGTGGAGAGCGTGCTTAAGAATTCACTATGATGGGAAACATTTCATTAAAAAAATTTTTTTTCCTCTTCTTCCTGTTATTGGTAGTTCTGAACGTTAGATATTTTTTTCCATGGGGTCAAAAGGTACCTAAGTATATGATTGCGAGTGGAAAAATAGGGGACAGAAATCAGGTATTGGCTGTTTTTCCATTTTCATTTGTGTGTGAATTTTTAATATAAATGCGGGGATGTAAAGCATTAATGCAAGTCAAAT
>PVHX01022577.1:0-27424 GCA_004024805.1 Geosciurus inauris | reverse complement strand
CAATTCACAATTGCAAAACTATGGAAGCAACCCAGATGCCCTTCAATAGATGAATGGATAAAGAAACTGTGGTACATATACACAATGGAATATTATTCAGCAATAAAAGAGAATAAAATTATGGCATTTGCAGGCAAATGGATGGAACTGGAGAACATTATGCTTAGTGAAGTAAGCCAATCCCAAAAAACCAAATGCCAAATGTTCTCTCTGATTAGTGGATGAGGATACATAAGGGGGGGTGGGCATGGGGAACATAGGAGAAATGGAGGAACTCTGGATGCAGCAGGGGGGAGGTGGGAGGAAGGAAAGGGGAATGGGTATAGTAACGATGGTTGATTGAGATCGTCATCACTACCTTTGGTGCATGTATGAAGACACAAATGGTGTGACTCTATCTGGTTTGCAACCAGAGAAATGGAAAAATTGAGCTCTGTATATGTACTATGACTTGAAACGCATTTAAATAAAATAATATAAATTTAAATAAATAAATAAATACTAGAAAAGTGCATGGTGTGTAGTGGATATTTGATATATCTTCACTCTTGCCATCCCCCTTTCCCTTTTTCTTCTCTTCATAGTTCTCTCTGGTTTGTGTTTCTCCTAAGGCACTTATATTCTACCCTGTATTGTATTTATCTGTGCTATATACACTACTTTGCATTATCTGCCTCTTGTATACTTCCTGAGCGCAATAGTTATTTGTGTATCCTAACCCTAATCTTCAAACCTGGCTGTGCTCTTGGGGAACTTTAATATATAAATTGTTAGGACCAACCCATACCTAAGAATCAGAATCTCTAAGTGTAAGGTAGCAATATATTTTGTTAAAAATTCGAGGAGATTCTGAATCAGTCTATCAGTAGACCCTGTATTTAAGAGTCAATGAGTTTCTGGTACATAATGATAAGGTGGGTATATACAACAAGCAATTGCTGAATTTACATGGACTGAATAGGTGAAGATAAGGACCTAAAATTAGGTTGAAGCCATGCTAGAAAGTTCTAAATAAAAAAAAGTTCTAAATGCCAGGCCAAATTGGTACAAAAGGCCAAACTAAAAAGCCAACTCCCAGCTTCAAAACAACAATCTTGGGCTGAGGGTGTGGCTCAGTGGTAGAGTGCTTGTCTAGCATGGGTGAGGCAGTGGGTTCAATTCTCAGCACCACATATAAATAAATAAAATAAAGGTCCATCAACAACTAATAAAAAAGTTAAAAACAACAACAACAACAATCCCTTGTCAGGAATTTTATCTCCAATGCACTTCCATGTCCTTTGAGCAGATTACAGACACTAAAAACAGAGATAGCTAAGAATAAGCTAAAGCCAAGTTTTATTTATTTTATACAGTGTTTAACAAATACAGGGCAATATATGAAAAAGTCCTGTAAAGACCAGAATACAATATGATACTATTATTTGGACTCTATTTTGTTGTTGTTGTTGTTGTTATATGACCAAAGCAAAATAAACAAACCAAAAAAGCTCAAATGAAAAATCTAAAAGGAATTTATATGTTTAAACTGAAGATGAACAAAAGACAATTAAAATGTTTGAACCATCTTTTTTTTCTAGTGTGGGTACTGATACAACAGCTAGAAACTTTTTTCACTCAGATCAGAACGAGTTAAATTCAGAAAACATACCATAGGCCTATTTAAAAGTTAAAATATTAGCCGGGCATGGTGGCGCAAGCCTGTAATCCCAGCACTTAGGGAGGCTGAGACAGGAGAATCGCGAGTTCAAAGCCAGCCTCAGCAATGGCGAGGTGCTAAGCAACTCAGTGAGACCCTGTCTCTACATAAAACACAAAAAATAGGGCTGGGGATGTGGCTCAGTGTTCAAGTGCCCCTGAGTTCAATCTCCAGTACCAAAAATAAAATAAAATACTGAGTTCTCACCATATTTGAAGGTTAAAATAACTGAGTTCTCAACAAAATAGCACTTTCTTGACATTAAACAACACCACTGGCAAAGAAGAACCCTCACTGCCCAGGCCTTACCATGGTTTTTGGAAGCACTTACTTGACCATTTTCTGATTCTCTCAGACTCCTATTGCAGTTTGTTATCCAAGTAACGAGGACAAAAATATTTAAACTACTCAGCTGTCATTCTAATATATTTTCCAAGAGTCTGAATTCTTTCTTGGACCACATTATAGCTGGTGGCCATGTGTCAGATTTACTGAAAATACATCCAATTCCACAATATGTAGCAAGTAAATATTTACTATTCAATAATTCCTTTTCCCTGTTCAGACTACTACTTATGTCATCAAGATTTTTAAGTTTTCCCATCAAAATGCTACACCGTCAATAAACACTATACCTCAAAGACTAATGATAGCTGGGCATGGTGGCGCACGCCTGTAATCCCAGCGGCTCAGGAGGCTGAGGCAGGAGGATCATGAGTTCAAAGCCAGCCTCAGCAAAAGTGAGGCACTAACCAACTCAGTGTCTCTAAATAAAATACACTATAGGGCTGGGGATGTGACTCAGTGGTTGAGTGCCCCTGAGTTCAAGCCCCGGTACCCCCCTCCAAAAAGAAAAAGACTAATGATAGAAGGAAAAATTTACCAACAATGTAGATGCAAACAATGGTAAGGGTTCTAAAAGGATACTGCAAAAGATATTTTTATTTCCCTCCAATGTATTTTTAAACTGAATAATTTTATCTTTTGAGGGTGTTTTAGGTATGCTTTTTAGTACTCAGGAGAGAGTACTAAATACATGACTGCCAGAATTGTTAACATTTGATAAGAAAACCCAATGTTGACAAAATTGAAGAAAAGCAAGCACTCTCATATTGTGATGTTGAGAATACACATTGGCACAATCATTTTTAAAGAAAATGTGGCAATCTCTACCCTTTTTTTTCTTTTTTCATTTATTAGTTTTAATCAGTTATACACAACAGCAAAAAACTCTTAGATTCATTGTACACAAATGGAGCAGAATTTTTCACTTCTCTGGTTGTGCATGAAATTCTCTACCAATTTTAAAATACATATGACATAATGACAGTGAGTCCACTGGAATTTATTGTATGGGTATATTTTTTAAAGTATAGAAAGATACAAGGATGTTTATTTCAGCATTATTTGTAGTAACAAACTGGACATAACTTACATGTCTATCAATAAACGAATGACTAGTTGAATTTCTTAAAATGAGAATGCTAAGTAGACATTAAAAAGAATAAAGATTATTTTTAGGAGATAATATGGAAAGAATTTTAAGATATAAATGATAAAAGCAGTCTACAATGTGACAAATACACACAAATTATAGAAAGATTAATATTAACATACACGTTTTGTATAACAATTTTTGAAAAATACAACATTATGAGAGATTAACTCTGACAAATAAAATGAACAGTAAATAGGAAAAGAAAGATTATTATATGTTAAAAATTTGTCACCCATCTATAATACTAAAAAGCACATAAGAGGGCTGAGGTTGTAGCTCAGTGGTAGGGAGCTTGCCCTGCATGATGTCTAAGGCATGGGGGCTCAATTCTCAGCACCACATGTAAATAAATAAAATAAAGGTCCACTGACAACTAAAAAAAATTTTTTTAAAAAAAGCACATAAGGGCTGGGGATATAGCTCAGTGGTAGAGCACTTACCTAGCAGGTATGAGGCCCTTGGTTCAACCCTTAGCACCAATGTGTGTGTGTGTGCGCACGCACACACACGCACACACAGAGTAAATGATAACTTTTTGTAATACTATTTTTAGAACTATTTGGCAGTTTCTTATAAAATTAAACATACATATATCCTGTGATCTGGCAATTCTAGTCTGAGTTATTAACCTAAGAGAAATGAAAACATGTCCACAAATAGACTTGTACAAAAACATGCACAGTAGCTTTATTTATAACAACCCTAAACAGAAAACATTCAAATATTTATTAACAGGAGAATGGATAAACAAACTGGCGGGGCTGGGGCTGTAGCTCAGTGGTAGAGCGCTTGCCTACCATGTGTGAGGCACTGGGTTCGATCCTCAGCACCACATATAAATAATAAATGAATAAAATAAAGACCTATCAACAACTAAAAAAATATTTTAAAAAAACTGGCATATATCAACAGTGGAATACTATGTAGCAAGAAAAAAAACCAATGTACTAATGAGAAAAACTTGAACTTGACATTCTGCTAAATGAAAGAAGTCAGACACAAAAGATTCCATTTCTATGAAATTCTGGTCTCAGCAAACATAACCTAGTGACAGAAGTAAAAAAGTCTTAGCCTGTGGTGGTAAAGAGTGAGGAGAAGAATTTGAGGGAAGCCAGAGGATTGCCTGGAATAGACGAATGAAACTTTCTAGGGTGATGGAAATGTGCTGTATCTTGTTTTGGCTGGTAATAACAAGGATGTATACAATTGTCAAAACAAATTATCTTTTTAAAGTGTGCAATTCAATGGTTTTTAGTGTTCAGAGATTAGTGCAACTATCATCACAATCAATTTTAGGATATTTTCATCACCTCAGAAAGAAACTAAAAACCCTTTAATATCACCTTCCTGTGTCCCTAAGTCCTAAGCAGTCACTAATTTACTTTCTGTCTCTATGGATTTATCTATTCAGGACATTTCATTAAAATTGAATCATATAATATTTGGCCTTTTGTGACCACCTTCTTTCACTAGCAAAATGTATTCAAGGTTCACTTATGTTGTAGCATGAATCTGTATTTCATCCTTTTCTGGCTGAAAAATATTCCATAGTATGTGGTTTCATATAATATTTCATAAATAGTTTCATATAAATTTTTCATATAAATTATTTTATAAATCTTGTCTATTATGGTCCACATTTTGTTTTTCCATTCATCAACTGATCACAGACATTTAGGTTGTTTCCACCTTTTAGCTATTTATAAATATTACTACTAACAAACATGTATGCACAAGTTTTTGTGAGCTCTATGTATCTTACATGAAAAAATTTAATAAAGCATATGGATATGAAAAATCATATTGCTACTATACAGTATGATTTCTGAATGTCTCAATGGATGGCAGAACAAAAACATCTCTGAATGGCAGACAAGTGTTATTATAGGAAAAACATGTTTCAAGCTGGGTGCGATGGCGCATGCCTGTAATCCTAGCACTTTGGGAGGCTGAGACAGGAGAATTGTGAGTTCAAAGCCAGCCTCAGCAACAGCAAGGCGCTAAGCAACTCAGTGAGACCCTGTCTCTACATAAAACACAAAATAGGGCTGGGGAAGTGGCTAAGTGGTCGAGTACCTCTGAGTTTAATCCTCAGTACCAACAAACAAATAAACGAACAACAACAACAAAAAAAAACATGTTTCAGGGGAGAAAAAAGTTTTATGCTGCTGGGCATGGTGGCACATGGGGAGGCTGAAACAGGAGAATCGCGAGTTCAAAGCCAGCCTCAGCAACGGTGAGGTGCTAAGCAACTCAGTGAAACCCTCTCTCTACGTAACACACAAAACAGGGCTGGAGATGTGGCTCTGTGGTCAAGTACCCCTGAGTTCAATCCTCGGTAACAAAAAAAAAATGTTTTATGCCAATAAAATGATGAACTAAATGTAGTGCTCATCTCCTGGTAAAACAGAGGTTTCCTGTGTGAGGAAGAATGACTGTCTGAAGGAGAATTTAAGTGCCTTCTCACACACATTTGGTGACTCCACTGCATATTCTCATGCCTCAGGAACGTTTATCATTCTCCTGACTTCTCTATACCCATGAGTAACAAAAATCAACATTGAAGTATAATCTAATTCTCTTTTTTTTTAAATGTTTATTTTTTTAGTTGTAGGTGACAGAATATCTTTATTTTACTTTTATGTGGTGCTGAGGATCGAACCCAGTGCCTTATGCGTGCTAGACGAGCACGCTACCACTGCGCCATAATCCCAGCCCTCTAATTCTCTTTTTGAGGGATAATGGAAACAGTTTAGCCTGTTTACCAAAGACAGAAAATAGTTTCAAAATAATGTCTGTGTAACATTCAGCATAATATTTACATAGAGATATGATGCCTTGAAGCTGTCATCTAGAAGGAAACTTATTCTTTACAAAATAAAGAAAATTTTTCCTGAAATAATTATAAATTATTTTTCATATAAATTATTTTATAAATCTTGTCTTTTATGGTCCAGACAAGATTTTTATTTCTGCAAAAATGAACAAAGAAACAAAACAAAACAACTGTTAAGTGGATCCACTGTGACTGCCTTTTGTAGAGATGAGGGAAAGAGAACATTAGGAATTATCGTGTTCCTACTCTTTGGTGGGGAGGCTCTGCTATGTATTTTACCTGCACATATTTCCTCTTTTAATCCACAGAACAGCCCTATATAGTAGGTGCTATATTTTACTCCCATTTTATAGAGATTATAAAATCTCTACGTACTAAGAAGGGTGAAAAGGCTAGGATCCACCTCAAGAATTCACTCACACAGAGCACACACCTATAATCCAGGTACAGCCCTCCATATCCCTCTCCAGTCACAGCCACTATTCCCAAAAACCTAACTGCACTGTTGCTGCTGCTTCCTCACTTCTGATTCTTTCTGAAACCCATGTGCTACCATGCACAACATTCCCTTTAAACTTCATCAGGATTCACAATGCTTTTGTAATAACCAAAGCCAAATCCAAAGGATGTTCTTCACCATCTCTCTAACCTTTCTGACCTCTTACTTCTCAAACACTCCTCTCCCTTGGTTAACTGATCTTTTCCTTCTGTTATTCTTAAATGGTTCCTCTTCTCAAACTACACCCTTCATTCTGATGTCCACCAAAAGCTAAGGGTTTGTCCTTGATCTTTCTGCTGGATTTCTATTTAACTCCAGAGTTCTCATTGGTTCTTTTCTATAATTTCTATTTATTATATTCCCTATTTTGATGAAATATTTTCATACTTTCCTTTAGCTCTTTACATATAGTCCCCTTGAGTTCTTTGACTATACTTAAAATAGTTAAAGTCTTGGTTAATAAGTTCAATATTTTAGCTTCCTCAGGGTTAACTTCAGCTTTTTTTATTTTTCCTGTGTATCAGCCATGCTTTCTGCGCATCTCATAGTTTTTGTTGGAAAATAATATTTTAAGTAATATATTATAGCTATTCCAAAAATCAGATTCTCCCCCATTCCCAGTTTATTATTGTTTTTAGTGACTTTTCCAAACTAATTCTTTAAAATCTCTGTATTTTTTGTCACATACAACGTCTGAATTTTCTTACTGATTGAATAGAGATTTCCTCAAATGCCTGGAACTGAGTCTCCTAGTTTGCCGGGACTCTGTGTCTATGTGTTCTGGGGTACTGGGCCATGCAGTTACAACTCCACCTTAGCCTTTACTTCTTGCCTATGCAGAGCCCAAGGTGTGGGCTGAAGACCTTCCCAGGTCGTTCCTGAGCATGGACACAGCCTTGTGTATGCACTTGGCCTTTCTATATTCCCAAGACTAAATTGGATATTTTCAAGGCCTTTATGAATATTTTATTCTCCAACTTTTTCTTTCAAGTTTCTGAGTTAGTTTGTTGTTTGCCCCAATCAACACTGCAGGGAGATGCACTGTTAAACAGTTGTTGCTGACTGGTTTTAGCAAATGCTTCTGAAGGAAATATTATCTATGCTGGGTGAGTATTGAGTCAGATAAAATATAGACAAACTTTTCAAGTGGGGTTTTCCAGGAAACTGACAGGACAAATAATGATAATTCTCTAAGGATGGGGCTTTGAAAGAACTTCAACTCCATTTGGACTCCTTCAGAGTTGGCTAGGCTGCTTAATTTATACCATAATTGCAAGCTGTTGGTTTACAAGGCTACCATGGGGCTGGGGAGAGGGGGATGGTATTTTTAGTGGCACGTCCACTAAAACCTGAGAGTTCATCCTTGATCTTTGTGCTGATGAAAATGCCATGAAGCTTGTTCTTCTTACAGAGACTTAGTTCTTTGTTGTTTTAAATAAGTATTCCTGAGGTTATAGAATTAAATCTGGTTAATTTCCAAAGTTATTAACAAAATTTAATAAGGATCAGGATAATTTATGCCAGAATTGCTGGCACTTTTATAAAGGAGAAGATTTTCCAATATTGTCATTTTGCCACTCCCAGTTAAAATACTCATTCCCCTCATTTATAGATTTCTTTGAAAAATATCAGATTGCTTGAACCAGTAATAGTAATAGTATATTTTGGGAGTTATAATACATAAGAAGTAAGTGTATGACAATAATAACATGAAGAATAGGAGGAGTAAATGAAAATAAGCTGTTGAAAAAGTCTTATATTAAACATGAGGTGGTTTGACACTACTTGAAGGTACACTCTGGTGAGTTAAAGATGTACGCTGTATATCCTTAAATTATAAAAAAACTAAAAGAAATAATGTAATATAAAAGAGAAAATGAACTACTAAAAATCACTGATTCATCTTTAAAATGGCATTAAAAAAAGAAAAAAATCAAGAGACGAGAGAAAAAGAAAATAGCAAGGTGGCACATCATATTACAACTTTCTGTGTGTTTGAAAACATATCCTTCTGTCTCTTTCATATATTTTTTTTACTAGGTTATGAGTTTACTAAACTGGAATGATAGACAGAAATAAACCAAGGTTATTTGCTATAATAAATGCATTGTTCATTCTAACTTCTCTAATTTGGAATTTGTAAGAATTTATAAAATTTACTAAACTAATCAATTAATACAATGAGATGATATGGAAAAAAAGAACAAGACCACTCTATCTTCACAAAAATAAACCTCGTTAAGTTATTGCTAAAAGTTATTTTAAAAACTTCATTACACAAGTTTGTCATTTTAAAATTAAGGAACTAAGAGTCAAAGTGATTAATTGCTAAGTGATCAAAACAATCACATGGCCAATCAGAAATAGAACTATTGTAAAATACCTATTTCATAATTTCAAGTCCAGTTGTCTCAAGAGAAAATAATTTCCATACAATGCCAACCATGTACATAACATAAACAAATGTGCTCATTTAATTGATTGTTATCTAGCAGGTCTAGCAAGATCTCTATTAGTTAAGTTCCATACCTATCTGAAAATAATTACACTTTTAAAAATAGATATTTTTGATTTTACAGTGTCAATTAATTCAAATTCTTATCAATTAATCAATATTATGGAAGTGTGCAGCAGTTAAAGAAACATCAAAAAGACCATAGCTAAACAATCAAAGTTCCAGCTTTCAAGGTCAGAGAACATATACTTACATTCAAATCAAGGAAAACCACATTTATGGCAAAAATGACAAAAGCTTATGAAATCTGTGTGTAATATTACCTGTAGCTCCCAGCGGGTGTCCCTTTGAAATCAATCCACCACTAGGATTTATGACCCATTTTCCTCCATAAGTGTTATCTCCTCTATCGACCAGTGTTCCACCTTGCCCTGTGAAAGAAAAAAATATATTCACAAATGTTAAAAATAACACTGGAGCTGGGTGCGGTGGCACACCCCTATAATCCCAGCACTTTGGGAGGCTGAGACAGGAGAATTGCAAGTTCAAAACCAGCCTCAGCAACAGCGAGGCACTAAGCAACTCAGTGAGACCCTGTCTCCACAAAATATGCCTGGGGATGTGGCTCAAGTATGTGGTCGAGTGCCCCTGAGTTCAATCCCTGGTACCAAAAAACCACTGGAACAAATAGCATGGTTTTTTAAATTTCCATATAGCCAAGAATTTCTTAAACTTAACATGTCTTAATAACTTATCAACAATTTGGTAGGAACACTTCTAAAAGTTAAGTAACAAATACTGAGCAATAAAGGCTTATTTTTTCAGAACATGTCCTGCATGAAACAAAGCTCCCATTAGTTCCTAAGAACTCTCTGACTTCCAAAATTGCTCCAAATATAAAAAAGATTCAGAGAACCAGAAGAAAAGAGCTGAAACGGATATAATACTATATGATACTACAACTAAAACAATTATAACAACTTTAAAGTTCATGTTTTCATTTCTCTGTTTTCAACTATACTGCTGTGTGCTAGATAAACATTTTTAATAAACAGAAAAACAAGAAAAAAGAGCACTCTTATGAAACTAAGGGAAAAGGCTAAAAACACTGTTGAACCACAAAAGTAATGTTGAAAAAAATTACTTCTTATTTTTGGTGGCTTAAAAACTCCTGTCAATTTCCTGGTCACTGTTTTAGGTGGTTAAGAAGCAAATCAAAGTACATGCATTATTTAAAATATTCTTCCAAATGATATTTCTGACAAAGTAATAAGAGATGAGGGACTGAGGTTGTGGCTCAGTGGCAGAGCGCTTGCCTCGTACGTGTGAGGCACTGGGTTCGATCCTCAGCACCACATAAAAATAAATAAACAAAATAAAGACACTGTGTCCATGCATAACTAAAATATATTTAAAAAAATAAGAGATGAGAACTCCAAAAGATGATGATAATAGCAACGGTGGTACTGTGTGAAGTAATTAAAAATCTCCTTGGGGCATTCACTGTGTCAGGTCTTGTTCTAATTATTTTCCATATATCTTAATAATTTAACCCTACAATCCTTCATAGTACCTATGAAGTAGGCACTATCGTTTTCATTTTACAAATGAGGAAACAGTCTAGCTAAGAACAACAGATACAAAACAGAGGCATTTCTTTACTGGTAAAATAAAATACACCAATTGCAGAATTCAGATGACTAATACTTCTAAACTGCTTTTAAATCTAGATTATAGATTTTAAAAACCCACTGGGGCTGGGAATATAGCTCAGGGTAGAGCATTTGCCCAGCATGCTCTCATATCTCTTGATATGTTTCTGACTTAGAACCTGCTACCAGGCCCCATTTATCATAGACATTCTAACAGCTATTGCTGCTTTTTTGTGTGTGTGTGGTTCTGGGGATTGAACCCAGGGCCTCATGTGTGCAAGGCAAGCACTCTACCAACTGAGCTATATCCCTAGACCAAGCTATTGCTGCTTTTAAAACTGTTAATGTTGTTACTGTACCAAGTCAGGGAAGACTAAATAAAATCTAACCCCAAGAAATAAAAATTTTACTACATATTTTTTCCAAAATATATACTAACCTACAAAACTGTAAAAGATCATTAAAAGACTTGTAAAGGACTATCTTGAACTTGACAACTAAAAATGGGTCAGAGATGAAAGTACCATAAATGACCACTCTATTACTTCCCATGGAAAAGGGAAAAAAGGTACACACTTTGGAAAACTTATTAAGACTATTCTGTGCCAAAAAGTAACCTGGGAACTAATGGATACAATAGTAACCAAAAAATACCTGCTCTTCTGGAGTTTAATTTATGGTAGGAGAGGAGTGAGGAAAAGAGACAATGTGTAAAGTAAGTAAAATAGTAATACACAGAGTGACCATAAGTGCCACAGAAAAAAGAGGCAGGAAGAGTAGCTTAGGAAATGCCAGGACTGGGATGAAGGGGGTGAGGCATTTATGGAGGGTTCAAAGGCCTGAGGGAACAAATCACAGGGTATCTGGAACAAAGGCCCAACTAGGAGGGAGACCAGAGCACTTGAAGGAGGTTGATATAGCAGCAGGAGAGTAGAAAGAGAGAAGCAGAAGAGGTTGGAGAGCTGGAGTGGGGATTCAGGTCATATTTGGTTCATGCCTCAGGCGGGGTGGGATGAGAAACTACGGGGTTCTGAACAGAGGACCAACACTGACCTGCTGTGCCAGCTTCAGTCCAGGGAAGAGACTAAGGAGACAATGCAGATGCACGGGACCAGCTGGGAAACTAATATAATAATTTGAGTAAAAAACGATGTTAGTAGTGATAAAAAGTGATGAGATTTGGTCAAATCCTGGATTTATTTTGAAGGAAAAGTCCACAGCCAATATGACTTGGAGATGGATTCAGTGGAGGCTGTGAGAGAAAGAAAGGACTCAAAAATGATGCTGATTTTCCAGTTTGGTTCACTGGAGGATAAGGAAGATTGAGGAAGGAGGAAGTTTGGGAATATCAAGAGTTCTATTCTGAACTTAGGTTTGAGATGCTTATGTGACATCCAAAAAACAAAAAAACAAAAAACCTTGAAAAATAGGTAGCTGGATACCTGAATCTAGAGATGCAGGAGGGAGTCAGAACTAAGATATAAACTTGAAAGTCAGCATTGTGTACAGGACCTTAAACCCTGCAACTCTGGGTTCCAGTTCTGCCTTGGCAGCATACAATCCCTACAGCCCTTTTCTCCCACCGATCACAACTGAAAACATGAGTTAAAATAACAAAAACAACTACCTGAGGACCTGAACAGTAAACCAGAGCAGGGGGATTATAGGAGGGATTATAGTGGAGAAGCCACTACAGCAGGGAGAGTTCCCAGCTATCTTCCATGAGACTCTTTCTTGAGAGCCTTGCCCAGGGTGAGCAAACCATGACTCACAAAAGGGAATCAGGCAATGATCTAGATGGTCACAAGGTTTCTCCATTTCATGTGAAAATGGTACAATTTTAGCTCATTTAGTGGCTAAGAGGCAAAGAATACTGCTGAATATCCTAAAATGCACAAGTCATATCACAAGAATAGTAGAGATCAAATGTCAACAGTAATGAGGTTGAGAAACCTTATCCTACAGCAACTACTGGTTAAAAAAAGAAGAAAAGAAAAGAAAATACAAAGAGATATAGCCAAAAAAACCAATACAGGAGAAGGGAAGAACTCAGGAGGAGGAGAAAAAAGGAACAAAAAAGCAGAAAAGACAAACAGAAAACAGATAATCAAATGGTTAATCCAAATTCTACTGTATCAATAATTACATTATATGCTGAAGATCTCAAGTCAACACTGCACAAGAGAAATATAATGCAAAAAAAAGAAATATAATGTAAACAAAACCGCATATGTTTTTCATTAACATTTTAAAACTTTGTTTTTCAAAAGACATTAATGAAACAAAAGGCAAGCCACACACTAGGAGAAAATGTTCACTTTGTACATTTATCAGACAAATGACTTGGATCCAGTTTTTAGTTTTATCTACATCCATAGATATGAAAACATTACAATACAATAAAGACAAATAACCAACATCCAAAGGGCAAAGATTTGAACAAATACTTTATAAGATATATGAATGACCAATAAGCACATGGAAAGATGTTCAATATCATTAGTTATCAGGAATATGCAAATTAAAACTAAGATAAGATACTACTGTTCTCTTTAGCATGGCTGAAATTTTAAAAACTGGTCATATCAAATGCTGGCAAGAAGAAAAATAACTAGGGTTGGGGTGTGGCTCATGGGCTGGGGCTGGGGCTCAGTGGTAAAGTGCTTGCCTAGCATGTGGGAGGCACTGGGTTCGATCCTCAGCACCACATTAAAAAGACAAAAATAAAGTTATTGTGTCCATGTATAACTAAAAAATTTAAAAAAAAACAAAACTAAAAGTCTAATATACTGCTGGTAGGAAAGGAAGACAGAACATTTAGATTCTATCAAAAATTTTTTCATTTTGCTTTGTGCAAATATTTATTCATACAAATATTTGAAGCATAGGTAATATTATATCATTTAAAAAATTTACCAGTAATTTGGATAACATAAATTATTGATTTAAATAATATAAATTATCTGTATACTCTGTTATTTCTGTGTTGGTATTGTCTAAGACCACATGTTCTAAACAGTCCAGTATCAAAACTCCTTATATTCACTTTGCACAGTACAGTGGAGCCAATGTGGAAACAAAGGTAATTCATAAATTATTTTGTTTAATGATGAAAGTGAAGCTTTCTCAGTGAAAGTAACCCAATTAACATGCTTTCTTCAAAGATACTACCTTCTGGACAGAGTCCCAGTGCTTCATAAGTAAGGAGTTCATTCACAGAAAAGCAATCATGAAGTTCAATTACATCAATATCCTGTGGTCTCAGGCCAGATTTCTCATAGCATTTTCTGGCAGCTTCTTTACTCATATCATAGCCAACCTAAAACCAAAATCGTATATAAATAATTTAAATGCAACAAACTGGGCCTTTTAAGCAAGGAATTTTAAGAGACTAGTTATGTACAATGTGTGTACATAATCCACCTGTAATCCAACAACTTGGGAGGCTGAAGCAAAAGAATTGCAAGTTCTAGGCCAGCCTCCATAACTTAGTAAGTTAGTAAGACCATATCTCAAAAAAAAAAATTTTTTAAAGGGCTGGAAATGTAGCTCATTGGTAAAGCACCCCTGGCTTCAATCTCCAGTGCCCCCCACCACTACCAAAGGAAAAAAAGAGAGATTAATTATAAATAATCTTGACAGCTCAGAATACCACACATATTGAAATCTCAATTGATTCTATATTACATAAAATGTCCAAGAGGATGAGGTAAAAAGGATCATGAGTTTGAGGCCATTTTAGGCAACACAGTAAGACCCTGTCAATAATAATAATAATAATAATAATATCCAAGAAGGAGAATGTACATATTAAATTTTATATTATAAAATACAAAACCTTAAGTAAGACATGAAAAGGACTTAGAATTCTCAGATCATATTTTATGCTGTTACAAAAACTCTATCAAATCATAATTATAGCTGTGGTAAATCAGTTGAAGAGATTTGTCAACACATAACTAGCAGCAACAAACAGTGAAAAATGAGGGAACTTCTGTATGAAAATACATGATTTTTTATAGAAGATCATATAGAATTCAAATCATTATTCCAAAGTCAATGCTCTTAATCCTTCTTTGGTCTCATATAATAAAAGAATATGCCAACTCAAATTTCTTCAAGAAATAAAACTGAAATAAAAGAAACTGTACCACAATCAGAAAACTTGAATGTAATTTCCACCTCTACCACAACCTAACTTTGTGATTCTGGGCAAGTTAAAAGGACATTTTCAAGTTCACAGTGTTGTTGTAAAATCATTTTGTACACTATAATTATCAAACAATTGCTTCTGCCGAGGAAGAAAGAGTTTTCAAATATTCAACTAACTCTAGGTCTGAATTCTCATTTTCTTTTATTTGATCCATATTGCACAAAATCTTTAATCATGATTTTTGAAATGTTAAGGGTTAAGAAAGTTCTTTGGAACCAAGCATGGTGGTACATGCTTATAGTCTCAGCTACTTGGGAGGCTGAGGCTAAAGTATTACTTGAGCCCAGGAGTTTAAGGCCAGCTTGGGCAACACACTAAGATTACATTTTGAGCTGGGGCTGTAGCTCAGTGGTAGAGTGCTTGCCTTGCTAGCACGTGTGAGCCACGGAGTTCGATCCTTAGCACTGCATAAAATAAAGGTATTGTGTCCATCTACAACTAAAAAATACATTTAAAAAGATTACATTTCAAAGCTGAAGATAAAGAGAGAAAAAAGTAATAATAACAATAATGGATCACAGGAAAATAGAAGGGTGATCAATAGAAAAGGAAGGGATAAGAGGGAGGAATAATGGAAGGGCATGGGAAAGTTCTAGAGTATGAAATCTATCAAATTTTGCTACATCCATGTATGAACATACTACAATGAATCCTGTTTATACATATAATTAGAATTTGCTATAATAATAATAATAATAATAACAACAATAATAACAATAGAAAGGAGATCAGTAGAGTAGAAAACAGATGGGCAGGGAAAGGAGGAAGGAAAGAGAAAGTACTGGGGAAGGAAGCCTGATTAAATTATGTGCATGTACAAATATGGCATAATGAATGCAAATACACTGTATAATTATAATGCATCAATAAAAATATTTTTAAATATAAAAAGACTATATTTCAGGGGAAAAAATAAAGAAGGAAAGAAAAAAAAGGATCTCTAAAAACCTCCTTGGTTTCCCCTTGCCTCTGTAAGACTGAAGTTCTACGCATATTTAGTCAACTCAAAACAAAAATAAATAGCAGTGCCTAGTTAAGTAAAAGTATCAAACTCATAGTTCCATCATAAGAAGCATCCGTTCTCATCAATTGTTTTCTCACAACAGATCCTTTCTCCTTCCTTTTTCTTTTTGAGTATTGGGGATTGAAACCAAGGGCTCTCTACCCACTGAGGTACATTCTCAGCCCTTTTATTTTCTATTTTGTGATAGGGTCTAACTAAATTTCCAGGTTGAACTTGAATTTGTAATCCCCCTGCCTCATCCTCCTTGGTAGCTGGAATTACAGGCACATGCCACCACATTCAACTTCTTAACAGATTCTTAAAAAGGGGTTCTGATAGCTGGGTGCAGTGATAAACACCTGTCATCCTATTGACCGGGGAGGCTGAGGCAGGAGGATAGCAAGTTCAAGGTCAGCCTCTGCAACTTAGTGAGACCCTATCTCAAAACAGAAAATAAAAAGGGCTGGGGAGTTGGGGATGTAGCTCAGTGGTACAGTACCCTGGGTTCAATTACCAGTAACACACACACACACACACACACACACACAAAGAATGGATTATAATACTAAATTTTAAATTTCTACCTTTTTTTTGGTATGGTACTGGGGATTGAACCCAGAGCCTAGCACATGCTAGGCTCTTCTACTGTGCCACATCCCCTGTACTTTTAAATTTTATTTTAAGACATGCTCTTGTTAAGCTGCCCAGGCTGGCCTCAAACTTGCAACTCTCCTTCCTTGGCCTTCTAGATAATTATTTTATAAGTAAATAAGTTCCAGAGCTAATGACAATATAATGTCACCTCAAAATTTTAAATACCGTTTCCTCAATTGGATTAATAAAACAATCTCAGACATACCACTTTAATGACACTTTCTTCATCAAATGTACTTGGCAAATCAGTCACCATCTCCTGTGCCAAAATTTCCACAGCTTTGGATTGCAGTCCATACTTCTGTACAAATTCTTCACTGGCCAAAATTGCTGCTGCAGCACCATCTGAAGTGGGACTAGGAGGAAGTAAAAATAAATAATTATTTATACCAGCACTACCTCCATCATAAGATTTCAGACTATAGAAGAAGAAAGGTCAAGTACGTTTGCTGGCCAGTGTACCATCTTTGTGATACTGACAGTTAAAAAAATCACATATGCGGGGTTTGGGGTTGTGGCTCAGTGGCAGAGCGCTTGCCTATCATGTGTGAGGCACTGTGTTCGATTCTCAGCACCACATATAAATAAATAAATAAATAATAAAGGTCCATCAACAACTAAAAAAATATTTTTTAAAAAAATCACATATGCTTCTACTGAGGACTGAACTTCCAGCAAGATCTTAATGTTGTAAGTCACTGCTTGGTCTCTAGAGTCTCTCCCAAAAAATTCTCTTTGTAAAGAATCCAGGATTTACCCCTGCAGTTACATAAGGCAATGTCTGGGGATTTTCTGAGGAGTAAGTCCAAAGGTTATTTTACCCTAGTACAATAAAAATTCTACTATAGGCCTAAGTTGTTCCAATGCTTCAAATAGCTCATTACAGAAATCTTTTCAGAAACTGAGAAAGGAGAAAATAGAGGAAAGTACATAGTTAAGACTCCTAGTTATAAGAGTCATAGTGAAGAAAATACCAGAAACTCCAAGTTAAGACTCTTGAGATCTCCTCAAGAATATATATTTTTCCCTTAGAGCAAGCTGTGAAGCTGGGTTGCAAACACAGGAAGCTCTCTGTGAGTTCACCAGGGCTTTCTAAATGGGAAGACCCTCAGAGTGCAACAGATAAAAGCTGACCCAACTTGGTTCACCCGCATCCCAGCCAGCATCTCCAGAGCAAAGCCAGCTGTATGCTAGGACACAGGCAAGAGCTATGCAACACTCACTCCATCTTCTAGGAAACAGATCTCCTCAGGCAGTTCACAAGTTGCAAATATTATCATTATTAGAGCTATGATTTTTCTTTTACTTTTTCTCTTAACTACTATTACACAGTAAATTTCCTACATTATAAGTCTGTAGCAGGACAAACAAAATGTTCAAGGAAAAAAACCTTTGGACTCCACTGGCCTCCTAAGCCATATTTTAGTGAGTAAATACAATTAAAACAACCAAAGTAGGCAGAAGTTAGGAGAGAGGGAAGAAGCAAAACACAGTTTTTCAACATAGGAGACAGTCCGTCTCTGGGCAAAAATAGGAAGTGAGAGTACTCTAGTGAAGAACCCAAAGTGGAACCATACTGGTAGGAGGAGTTCTGTAAAATCTACACCCAGATACACAGCCTAAGACTTAACCACAGAGAGATGAGCAGGGAGAGGGGCAGCTACATTTACCTATTAAATGTTAAAATATGTTTTTCTTACCAACATTGTAAGACAGTCAAAAACTCAAAAATGCTTCGAGATGCCATCACTTCATCTAAACTGTATTCATCTTGGAACTGGGAATACCTAAATACAAAATAAGTAGTTATAGAATGTGATGCAGCAATTATAATTTTTGTTGAAGATGTCTGGGCCCAGAATTAGATAGAGTACAATATGTGAATATTCTTTTCACAGCCAAAAGACAGACTTTTATGAATAGTTTCAACCTTGAATAAATAAGTCATTTGAGCTTTATTAAAAAATCCCAATTCCATATATAAAGAACTCAAAAAACTTAACACCAAAAAAACAAATAATCCAATCAATAAATGGGCCAAGAAGCTGAACAGAAACTTCACAGAAGATACACAATCGATCAACAGACATATGAAAAAATGTTCAACATCTCTAGCAATTAGAGAAATGCAAATCAAAACTACCCTAAGATTTCATCTCACGCCAGTCAGAATGGCAATTATCAAGAATACAAACAATAAGTGTTGGCGAGGTTGTGGGGAAAAAGGCATTTTTTCCCATACATTGCTGGTGAGACTGTAAATTGGTGCAACCAATCTGGAAAGCAGTATGGAGATTCCTTGAAAACTTGGAATAGAACCACCATTTGACCTAGCTATCCCACTCCTTGGTCTATACCCAGAAGATTTAAAAACAGCATACTACAGTGACGCAGCCACTTCAATGTTTATAGCAGCTCAATTCACAATAGCTAAACTCTGGAACCAACCTAGATGCCCTTCAATAGATGAATGGATAAAGAAACTGTGGTATATATACACAATGGCAAATTACTCAGCATTAAAAGAGAATAAAATTATGACATTTGCAGGTAAATGGATGGAGTTGGAGAATATTGTGCTAAGTGAAGTAAGCCAATCTCAAAAAACCAAATGCCGAATGTTCTCTCTGATAAGTGGATGCTGATCCATAATGTGGGGGAGGACACGGGAAGAATGTAAGAATTTTGTTCACAGGGGTGGGAGAGGAGAGGGGGCAGGGGGACAGTAAAGATGGTGGAATATAATGGACATCACAGCCCTAGCTTTATGTATGACTGCATGTATGCTGTGATTCTACATCACATACAACCAGAGAAATGAAAAGTTGTGCTCCATATGTGTACAATGAATCAGAATGCACACTGCTATCATGTATACCTAAGTAGAATAAATAAATAAATAAAATTAAGGAAAAAGAAATCCCAACTCCAAAATAGCTAATAAAATCTCTGGACACAAAAGTTTGGTGGGGTTTCCTGGTTGAGAAACACCTGATGTGCCAGAAGGTAAAATGCCCTTTCACTGCAGGCAGAGGACATGAAAGTTCTGCATTGGAATCCTCCCAGATTTCACCCTATATGCCTCTTTATTTGGCTGTTCCTTATTTCTATCCTTTATAATAAAAGTATAATTGTAAGTAGAATGTGTTCCTGAGTTGTATAAGTTATTCCAGATAATTATCAAGCCTGACAAGGTCATGGAAACCCCTGGATTTGTAGCCAGTCAGTTAGCAGTATAGATGGCCTGGCCACCACCTGCAGCTGGTGTCTGAAGTGAGGGTGGTCTCATGGAGGATGGAGGCCTTAATTCATGAGATCTGCATAAACTCCAAGTAGATCACGGCAGATCTGAGTAGCAGTACACTTAGCTGGTATTAGATCTCTTGAGGGTTAAAACAGAATTCACAATTTTTGCTGGCAAAGGAGGGGATGGGACATGGGGCAGGAAAAATGGTGGAATGAGATGGACAACAATGCCCTAGGTACATGTATGACGGCACATGTGGTGTAACTCTATATTGTGTACAACCAGACAAATGAAAAGTTGTGCTCCATTTGTGTAAAATGAATCCAAATGCATTCTGCTGCCAGGTGCAGGGGTGCACGCCTGTAAGCTCAGCACTTTGGGAGGCTGAGACAGGAGAATCGTGAGTTCAAAGCCAGCCTCAGCAATGGTGAGGCACTAAGCAATTCAGTGAGACCCTGTCTCTACAAAATAGGGCTGGGGATGTGCCTCAGTGGTCGGGTACCCCTGAGTTCAATCCCTGGTACCATAAAAAAAATTCATTCTGCTGTCATGTGTACCCAATTAGAATAAATTGAAAAATATATATTAAGAAAGCTTTAAGGCAGCAACAAAAAAAAAAATTAAATGACATGCAACTCAACTATCTGTTGTGGTAATACTATATAAGTACATTTAATGAAGGCTAATGGAGCTCTTAAATAAATGTAAGTTCTCCAAGTTCTAAAACTAAAAACTATAATAAATTCCTGATTCTTAAAAAATATATTTCCTATGCCAGGCATCACGGCACACACCTGTCATCCAGCTGCTTTGGAGGCAAGGGCAGGAGGATTACAAGTTTTAAGCCAACCTGGGCAACTTAGCAAGTCCCTATTTATCAAAATAAAATATTTTTTTAAAGGTATAGGTATAGTAGAGCTATAGCCTAGCCATGTACAAGGCCCTCGTTCAACCTCTGATTCTGCAAAACACAACAACTAAAACCACTTTACCCTTCTCATGACTGCAAAGAAAAAAATTACTTTTATTCTCTTTGGCACCTCTAATAACATAATCAGATGACTTCAGAAGCCACCCTGGAGAAAACAGAAGCAGAAAGAAAAATTACAAAGGAGTTTATAAAAGCAAATGTCAACTGCTAGGGAGATTAACAAGAAATTCAAAATTTTAGAAAATAAACCAGTGGTACATGACTATAATCCCAGCTATTCAGGAGGTTGACACAGGAGGATCACAAGTTTGATGTCTGCCTCAGCAATTTAGTGAGAACCTGTCTCAAACTTTCTTTAAAAGGAGATTGAAGATGTAGTAACATACACACACAAAAAAATTTTTTAGATGATAAAGCCTGCGTAACTTAAGTTTATATACTATTGTCTGTACTTTCACTTGCAGATGAAACAAACTTTAAACCAACTTTCAAAAACCACCTTATTTGGGCCACATACTATGCTAGGGACCAGGGACATGGTTATAATCCCTACCCTCAAGGAACTCAGTATGATTCCATGGCAAAGAAATATATAATTCTAATACATGCAACAAATGTTATGATCGAAATGTTACATGGAGTGCTATGGGAGCACAGACATGCATTAAATTCATATATCAGAAGGTAAATAAGAAGTGAGGAAGAAAGAATTCCCAACATGGGGCTGGGGTTATGGCACAGTGGTAGCGTGCTCGCCTAGCACACGGGAGGCACTGGGTTCGATCCTCAGCACCACATAAAAATAAAATAAAGCTATTGTGTTCACCTACAACTAAAAAATAAATATTTAAAAAAAATAAAAAGAATTCCCAACAGAGGCAGCAGCACAGGCAAAGCCTCTCCAGGGGAAACGGTCTAGTGGAGCAAGGGCAAAACATGCGGAAGGGAATGTGGAAGCAAGATGAAGAAGACGGAGGCAGAAATGAGCAGGGATTAAACCATGCAGCCCAGTGTAGGATGTTTCCATTTCACACTGAAAACAGCAAGGAACTACTAAAAGATAGTGATCTTAAGTGTGACATGACATGATCTGTATTTGTGCAAGAAGGCTGAGGTATGGGAAAGTGAGGGTAAGGCATTACAAGAGCAAGTAAACCAGTAGAGACTGGGGCAAATAATAAAGGTAAGAAATGATAAGGCCCGCAAGGCCCAGCAGCACATGTCTTAAAATCCAAGCAACTCAGAAGACGGAGGCAGGAGGATCACAAGTTCAAGGCCAGCCTCAGCAATTTAGTGAGGTTCTGGCTTAAAATAAAAAATAAAAAGAACTAGGTATGTTGCTCAGTGGTAAAGCAACCCAGAGTTCATCCCTAGTACTGATAAGAAAAAAAAAAAAAGGCAGGAGAAGGGCCCAATGCTGCAAACTGGAAATGAAAGATGAAGAGAAAGGATGAATTCAAGAGACAGCAAGAGAGACAAAATCCCTAGGACTTCAAACCAACCACAGATGGGACACTGAGGGGAAAGGTAGACACAAGCATGACTTCTCATTTTCTATCTTGGATGACTAGGTACATGTTGATGTCATTTGCTAAGATGGAGAACAACGAAGGGGAAACAGGATTGAAGGGAAATGAGAAATTTTGTGTGAACATGTTGATTTGTAGGCACTTGTGGGACATCTGAAGTGACAACCTGGGGAAAGTTATAGGCACAAATGTGAAGCCTCAAGCAGCATGGGCTATTGCTGAGACCCATCTATGAACTGTGTGTGAACTAAAATCAGCATGGAAGCCATTAGGTAGTCAAGTCTGGTGTCTGGGAACTCACAGAGGGTCACTCCTGCTGGTTTGAGATCGCCCAGTACGTGTGATATCCTACCTGGCTGTGCAATGGAGTTAGAGAGACCTGCTGGAGCCACATAGACACATAACCTCTCAGAGATGGGTGTGCCTTGCCAAAATGCCAATCAACTTGACTGCAAGACACCATGAAGCAAGACTCCAAACACTGAAACTTTATCCCTGCCTTTGATGTACTCTCCTTTAAATAAAGGACTGGAGCCATTTTCTAGTCGTTCTGTTACAGCAACTATGTAGGCTGGAGAAACTATCAGGCGCTCTACCTCTTTAAAACTAATTCCTGGCTCTGTCTCTTAATTCTTCACTAATTATTTCAGACTTTCATTTTCTCAAGTGACTCATCACCTTCTGAGCAGAAAATTACCCTGGCAGGGTGCTGGGTGCCCCAGAATAGGTTATTCCTAATCCTTATCACCGATTCTCACTATATTCTTACAATTGGTGAGAAAATGCTTGAGAACAGTTTCTTAATTCAATCTCACACAGGGATATGTAACAGAGTATCTCTAATGACTGACTGGTCAGCAGACCCAAATTCTCTTTATCACTAGCCAAGCAAAACCTAGTACAAGAAGTTAGTATCTAAAATTTTTGAGACAAACCCAAAATGCTCTTCTGGGCTGCTTCAAAGAGTTTCAAATAATAAAAATGATATCCAGTAATAACATGTGCCAGGCCTGGTACAGTGGCCCATACCTGTAATTCCAGCAACTCAGGAGGCTGAGGCAAGAAGAACACAAGTTTTGAAGCTACCCTCAGCAACTTAGTAAGATCCTGTGTCAAAAAGGCAGGGTGGAACTGGGGATGTAGCTCAGCAGTAAAGATCCCCTGGGTTCAATTCCCAGTACCAAAAGAAGAAAAGAAAAAGAAAGTCTTTTTTGGGGTGGGGTACTGGGGATTGAACTCAGGGGTACTCGACCACTGAGCCACATCCCCAGCCCTCTTTTGTGTTTTATGTAGAGACAGGGTCTCACTGAGTTGCTTAGCACCTCAGTGTTGCTGAGGCTGGCTTTGAACTCGCGATTCTCCTGTCTCAGCCTCCCTAAGTGCTGGGATTACAGGCTTGAGCCACCGTGCCTGGCTAAGAAAGTCTTTAAAGAAAGAAAAAGAATAATGTCTGCCTATTCAACATAATTGACAATTTACAATGTGTAACAGAAGATCCACGGGAGTAAGAAATTCATATGTGGTATCACCAGCAGCTAAAGCAATGTCTTACACATAGGGGGACACTGAACATGTATTTGTTGAAAGAAATTCCTTAAGAGAATATATAAAAAGTGGATAAAAATGAGTGCCTAGTCAGGCAAGTGATTAAGCAAAAGAAAGACTTGGAAGCTCTAATCTTTGGGTAAAGTGAAGAGCTACTTGTTAAGTCTTAAACTGCAGTACCATCATTTATTTCCTCAACATAGAGACACAATTCCTTACAGTTTCAGGAAATCATGAAGAATTTTAATGATATTCCAAGTTCTAAAGACAAAGAAAACCAATTCTAGACCATATTTATAGGCTGAAGGCTGATCATCCTAACTCTACTATTCAGTAACAGTAAAGTTTCATTGCACATTTAAGCACCCTGCTAGATCCTACAGACACCAAGATGAGACACATGGATGCTCTAGGATCATCCTCATCAGAGGAAGACACAGGAAACTACATGTGATGTGTCATAACAGAAGTATTCAGAATAAGCAATGAAGCTCTAAGAAAGTGTTGAGAAGCAATGAGATTCGGGCTGAGATCTTTGAGCTCTTACATTTGCTTTTTAAGTATAAAGTTGCATATTATACAATAGGATAAACCAAATTTTCACCTCACCTCTCTGAAATACTTACGGGTTATTAACTGAATGTTTGTGATTTTTCCATCCAATTTTTGCAAAGTGTTCAGTTTTTGTTCCTGTGGGGAAAGCAAACATCTATTAGCGTGTTAATGTTTTTCTAATGCTTATTAACAAGTGCTGCAATGGTACTTTGTGTTCTGCTGAGTATTTACATATTTCCCCCTTGCATAGATATCAGTATTAAAAACTGAACATTGATCTTCATGTATACTTGTTTATAACTAAGTTTGGGTATGTTTGATTAATTAAAACAACAAGAGGCATATGAGATAAAAATAGTTCAAACTGGTCTATTCTCCTTAGTATAATTAGGGTCCAATTTGAAAAACCAGAAAAATATAGTCTGCAACCACACTGGTCTAAGTCAGGAGAGTACTGGCGCAAGCCTAGAGCCTGTCAGAAACCCTGATAGCCCTGTGGTGAGCGGGCTACAAGTCATGCCCTCCAGGGCATGATAAATACCTTGTCTTCTTCCCTTTCTTTATGATAAGGCAGAGGTTCTTTAGAAGAATCACATCCTGACAAGAATTATGTATGCTTTTGTGGTGCATGCCTGTAATCCCAGCACTTTGGGAGGCTGAGACAGGAGGATCGCGAGTTCAAAGCCAGCCTCAGCAACAGCGAGGCACTAAGCAACTTAGTGAGACCCTGTCTCTACATAAAACACAAAATAGGGCTGGAGATGTGGCTCAGTGATCGAGTACCCCTGAATTCAATCCCCAGTACCAAAAAAAAGAAAAAAGAAAAAAGAATCATGCATGCTTTTTAAATTCCTTAACAGAAAACTTGTAAGTATATAACAGTGTCAAGAACACAAGAGCAAGTACACCAATGAAGTAAAACTTGCAAAAATTTACCTCTTTAAAAGTCAAAAATGGAATAAAATATGCTTTGAATTCTCCTTTAGAGCTGAAAAGGCCAACAAAAGAAAAAAATCCATTGATTAGAGTTGTTGTCATGAATGGAACTGGCATGGTAAAGTAGAATGTCCCCATTTCTGTTTTATCTCTACATTCTCTGTCACAGAGGAAGACTTTTCAGGCCAGAAATGACATACATATAATTGAACACAACTTATACCGATTCTAATAAATAGAGAAGAAGGTAGATTCCACACTGGTGATCTAATAGCAATAAGAGTGCTGACACAGAGGCCAACACAAGTTCAATTAAGAACAAGCCAAATCAAATTAATATCATTTTGTGATTGGATTGACAGCTAGCTGAAAGGAAACATAGTATCTGACTATCAACAAGACAATTAACTAAGTTCTTCAATCCTTTTCTCTTTTAAAAAATATTTATTTTTTAGTTGTAGGTGGACGCCATATCTTTATTTTATTTTTATGTGGTGCTGAGGATGGAACCCAGTGCCTCATGCATGCTAGGCAAGCGCTCTACCACTGAGCCATAACCCCAGCCCTCTTCAATCTTTTTTTTTTTTTTTTTTTTTTTTTTTTTTTTTTTTTTTTTTTTTTTTTTTTTTTTTTTTTTTTTTTTTTTTTTTTTTTTTTTTTTTTTTTTTTTTTTTTTTTTTTTTTTAGTTGTAGATAGATACAATGTCTTTATTTTTTATTGCTTTGTATGTGGTGCTGAGGATCGAACCCAGGGCCTCACGCATGCGAGGCAAGCGCTCTACCGCTGAGCTACAATCCCAGCCCCTTCAATCTTTTTTGACAAGATAAAATACTGCAGTGTGGGTTTTATTTTGTGTTTACTTTTGTTATTTTTGGTGTTAGTTTTAAAATGAGGGTTCTTTTATCAAACAAGTCTAGATGGAGTTAAAGAAACTGATTTCTTCACTAAGATATTAAGAGTCCTCACCACTGCATGTGCACTGTGACTCTCCAAAGGATTAAAGCAGCAAACATTTCCCAATCTATCTGACCATGTCATGGAGCATCTTTGGAGCTTTATGCCCCATAGAACACTCATTGGCAAACAACAATATTAATTAATGCTTCAACCTAAAGAAAAGAACTAGCCCCTAACCTTAGCTGTGCTCTGATTAATATTTCTAACTGAAACTAAACTAGAAGATTAAAGGAACACTCACAAAACCTTAACCTTGAAGGGAATGCTATGATAATAAAGATTTCAGCAAGGCTTATCAAAGGCTTATCAGTGGAATGGACCAGAATATAAATCAAATGCCCAAATACTTAGTTCTGTTCTTTTTTTTTTCAATAGTAAAAGAGCATTTTATTATTTTTAATATAGTGTTGTAACATTTCATAATATTGCATACTGCTCATATGTTGGTTTATTTATTTAGGTAAGAATATCCTCCCCCTCACCTAACCCCCCCCCCCCAATCAGAATTGAAAGACACACTATCCTTTTAGAGCCCTATTATACTGGCTCCTAACATGTCCGCATTTCTTAAAACCATACTATGAACTAAAGTAAACAAAAGTTAGCAATGATTTGATTTCAGTTTCACAATTAAGCAACCAATAGACTGTTGAATTTAGAACAGCAACAAAAAATCCACTAATGCTTTTTTATATTTACTTTTTTCTATAATGCTCTTTCTTAAGAAAAGAAAAAACATAAAGGCAAAGGTAATAAATTCTTCTTTTACCCAGTAAATCAATCTTTAATTGAAGATAGGTTTTACAGTTACTAAATTATGTTTATTTCTATGCCAGCAGATTATATTACTTTTTTTTTTCTTTCTTTCTTGTTCTGGTACTACCAATAATTGAACAAATGACATTAAAGATACTAAAATTTAGAATAACTTTTCAGAATAAAACAGGTCAGTTGAGTCAAATACTTATAAAACAAGTAAACATGATTGCATAGATTAGTAGAAATTTAAATTCAAACCAAAAAAAAAAAAACTCCACCATATTTAATTCAAATTTAATTAAATAAACTCTTTCAAAAGTATTTTCTTTCTTTTCTTTTTTCTTTTTTTTTTGTACTGGGGATTAAACACAGGAGTACTCAACCACTAAGCCACATCCCCAGCCTGATTTTGTGTTTTATTTAGAGACAGGGTCTCACTGAGTTGCTTAGTGCCT
>PVHX01022576.1:0-27432 GCA_004024805.1 Geosciurus inauris | reverse complement strand
TACTGGAGATTGAACTCAGGGGCACTCAACCACTGAGTCACATCCCCAGTCCTATTTTGTGTTTTATATAGAGACAGGGTCTCACTGAGTTGCTTATCCCTTGCCTTTGCTGAGGCTGGCTTTGAACTCGCAATTCTCCTGTCTCAGCCTCCTTAAGTGCTGGGATTACAGGTGTGTGCCACCGCGCCCAGCTATCTCTTTACTTTTTGATAATTGACATCATAAAAGGAGCAAGATGCCATCCTGACTTAGTTTTATTATTTGCAAATAATAGAGTGTGTTCCTTTCTCAGTCTGGATTTTCTCATTGCAACTGAGATCCATCTATGTTATACTGAGCATTAGTGGTTTTGTGTTATTGCTAAGTATTATTCCACTGTATGCTTGTTCTCCCCACCTCTCCCCACTTCTCTCCACTTCTCCCACTTCTCCCTCTTGTGCTTCTCCCCACTTTAGAACTTCAGGGTTTGTCCAGTTTATACTGATAAAGAATAGAATTGTGTAAACACTGATATATTCATGTCACATATAATTTTCATTTACTCATGTAAATAGCTAAGAGTGGCTTTGCTGTGTCAAATGATTTAAAGTATATCTAGTGATACATCTTTTAAGGAATTATACTCAAAAAGATGAAATGTGTGGTCAACATCCATATGACATCATGTCTATAAGTGTATTTATTAGAGTGTTAATGCATTGCCTTTAAAAGTTTTGTTTTTTCTAAATTTGTGTGGCTCACCATAATACCAAAGTAGATTCCTCTGTCACAAACAGCTGGGAGATGGCAAAGTTTATAGCATGTGGGTGGAGTTAGGTCATTTTACATATTGGAGGACCCAATTTTCACTGGAGAAGAAAATGGAATTTAATGGACATGTTCATGGAGCACAGACTAGTCCCAACTATACACATCAGGTGACAGAGACCCTGAGCAGTGTGGATGATCCCACATCCCTTGCCTGCTTGCTCACCTTAAAGCAGTGTTTCTCACTTACTCACTGATGGTAGGATTGTAAATGGTACAACCACTCTTGAAATCAGTATGGAGGTTCTTCAAGAGCCTAGGAATGGTACTATGGCATGGTCCTGTTGTACCATCCTTCAGTAATTATCCTTAAGAATTAAAGTCAACATACATGCAAACATGCATGCAATGGGTGCATACTCATGTTTATAGTGGCACAGTTTACAGTAGTGAAACTATGGAACCAGCCTAGTTTTCCCTATGGAGGTTTACTTAGCCATAAGAAAAATGAAATTACATCATTTAAAGGGAAATGGATGTAATTTTGGATTATTAAATGAAATAAGCCAGATTGAGAAATACAAGTCATGTTTTCTCTCATTATATATGGCAGTTAGAGAAAGAAGAGAGAGGAAAAGAGAGGATATCATAAAAATGAAAGAAAACCAGAAAAGTAGGCAAGGGTGAGAGAGGAGAGGAGTTGAAGGCAAGTACTGGGGTATAATATTGGTCAAAATATGTTATATTCATGTATAAACATGTCACAGTGAATCTTACTAATATTTGTAATTATAAAGCACCAATACAGAAAATTTTAGAAAATAGAATTCATTTGAAATTTCTTTAAGTGTGAGGAAGAATGGTAAATATATAGACTATCACATTATTACAGATTATTAGATATATGTCAGTAACATCATTATTTGTGATCACACACTTCTCCATGGATAATGGTGATTCTAAATTCTCCTAAGGGCCTTAAATATATTTGTCACCTACTGAAACAAACAACTCAGTTTTGCTCAGACAGTGCAAATGGAGAGTATTGTCGGTGTATGACATATTACTGCAGAGAGTACCATCTGGGGTGGTTAACACTAGAGCTCTGTGTTGTGGGTATACTAGACAGAGAGGCAATTGCTTGGGACCTCTTGGTTTCTGAGTTTCCTAAATTGAGAGCATCATGAGATAGTGTGTTTTTCTCAAATGCAAAAGCAAGGTACAGAGAGAATCAATTACAATGAAAAGTATAATATTACATGAAAGTATAGTGTAATTTTTAAAAAAATCTTTGAGTTCATTTGAGTTTTGTTTTTGGTGGTGGTGAAAAATCTTAGTTACTTTGGTCTGTAGTTATAGTTTTTAAGTGTAACTGAAATGATGATTCCTGTCATATCAAAGTCAGATGAGAAATGTTGATGTGAGATGAATGTGAGCTCTCACCATGCTAAGTGAAATCATAGGTGGCCACTGACCTGCTGAATCAGGTCCATGACTGTAGGGACACCTTGCTCTACTGGTTTATGTGGGACTTGTACAAATCAGAAGGTATAGAAGTTCCTCAAAGCATAGAAGTCTTCAGCTAAAACCTTTGTTAGTATTATGTCAAGAGAGAGATAATATTTAATTTACACTTTGGTAAGAACAAAGCCATACTAATAGGGGGTGGTTTACTTTTATCAGTGATGTTTCTTTAAACAATAGAACATATGCCTGACAGTATGTCCTGGCTATTTAAAATGCCTAGAATATTTTGTGTGAGAAAAACAGGACATGCCCAAGAAGCAATGCACCATTAAAAGTGAAGAAATACTCCCAATACCTTGTCCTTCATTTGGCAAATATTCAACTGCAGGGTCTATGCAGTCTACTAGAGGGCCAGTCAAGGCTCGTATCCCAGCTTTCCCACCTGTGCATGCCTCCCCTCTCAATACCGTTTCCCACTGATGGGAAATGATAAGCCTCCAAAGATTAGCCTCCAAACAAACTACTTTCAATTAAATTTTGTCTCAGTGAGAACATAGCCAAATGGTCATATGAAGTTATAGGTGAAAGTTATTTATTGTCAAAACCCTGGATTTTGTTTTGGATCTGGTTTTGTAGGTACTTATTACCTTATGTGAAGTGTTTAATTAATAATGAAACAACAACAAAAAAAACAACAACAAATTTTGTTTCAGGTTTTGTTTAGAAGGAATGAATCTAAGTAAGTGAATAGATCCACTAGTCCTACCTGTATAACCATTCATTGTAACGTTTCCTGACATTCAATAATTTAAATCTGAAGTTACGCGCACACTCTATGACAAACAGAGGGGATGCCATTATATTCTATGATCAAGTGATTAGAAGTTAAATTATATGACCTTGTTTATACACATTGCTTTTGTGTCCTTAAAAAAAATACCAAACCTTAACACAATACACTCATTTCCAACTTTAGCAGAAAGCATTGAGTAAAGTCTATAGAGGAGGAATGGACATAATCCTAGTATGAACAGGAGCAGGCCAGCAATGTAGACGCCACTATCAATTGAGCACATTAAAGAGCAAATGCCAAAGTGGAGGTGTCCATTATGGAAGTGAAATTAGTCCAGAACTCTCAACAACAGACTAGTCAGCAGAATCTGTCATAATGATACCGTTTGCTCACTCTTTGTATTGCTATCTTTATATCTTTGTTTCTTAATGTATAGATGATAGGATTCAAGGCTGGGGTGATAGCAAAGTCAACAATAAACATGTATTTGTCAACTGATGATGTGGGGAAAGGCCACATATAGATAAATATGCATGGAGTGAAAAATAGAACCACCACAGTGATGTGAGCTGACAATGTGCCAAGAGCCTTGGATAAGTCCCCAGAGGAACGTTTCCAGACAGTGACCAAAATGAAGACATAGGATAGGAGAAGTAACAAGAAGGTGCCTATGGTAATGACGCCACTGTTGGCAGTAACAACAAACTCAAACTTGGCTGCATCTGAGCATGCAAGTTGTATGATCCTGGGAAAGTCACAACAAAAGCTGTCTATTTTATTAGGACCACAAAAAGGCAGGTTGATAACAAATAAAAACTGAAACATAGCATGGATCACTCCTGTTACCCAGCTGATGACTATCAATAGAACACATGTTTTTGGGCTCATAATGGTCAAATAGTGGAGAGGTTTGCAGATGGCTGCATACCTGTCACATGCCATGGTAATAAGCAGCACCATTTCTGTTCCTCCAAAGGCATGGATGAAGCATGTCTGTGTCATACAGCTTTGGAAGGAAATTACTTTGTGTTCCTTTAACAGGTCTGTGATCATCCTGGGAACTGTGGTGGAGGAAAGTCCCACATCATTGAAGGACAGATTGGCCAGTAGGAAGTACATAGGAGAATGTAAGTGAGAATCAGCAATTACCAAAAAGACAATGAAGAGGTTTCCCAGGATGATCCCTAAGTAGAGCAAGGAGAACATGATGGTGAGAATAACTTTAGTTTCCCAAGAACCTGAGAGTCCCAGCAGCACAAACTCAGAAACCACAGATCCATTCAGTGCATCCATTGCTTTGATCATGTTTTAAAACACCTGTGGATAGAACATGATGAAGAGTCAGACTCTGTGGTATGTGCATTCCCCATTTATGCTGCTTCTCCTTTTTGTTGGTCAAAAAGCTTTAGTTAAAATCATTCAATTGACTCAAACAAAATATAAATGAAGGAGGTAGATAATGAAGAAGAGAGTGATTTTGTAAAAGTAAGAAATTTAACAAGAAATGCACACTTAAGCCGGGCATGGTGGCTCAAGCCTGTAATCCCAGCACTTAGGGAGGCTGAGACAGTAGAATCACGAGTTCAAAGCCAGCCTCAGCAAAGGTGAGGCGCTAAGCAACTCAGTGAGACCCTGGCTCTACATAAAACACAAAATAGGGCTGGGGATGTGGCTCAGTGGTCGAGTACCCCTGAGTTCAATCCCCAGTACCCCCCCCCCCCAAAAAAAAGAAATGCACACTTAGAGATTACTTTCCTTTTTATTCCACAAGCAGACATTTGTTGTGTCTTTTTTACTCTTTGTTTTCTTCTCAAGGATTTCTGGATATTTGCTGTGACATTTTCCTAAATGTTTACCTAGCCTAATAATATCAATTAACAAAATTAATATTTTATACATTATACATTATAGTTTGATATACAACTATACATTATAGTTGATACTAATACATTATACATTATAGTTGATAGACTAATTACAAATTTTTTGATGAATTTCTATTTTTGTCAGTGAAAAAAATATTTAGGTTGAGGTTGTTATCTCATTTTACTTTATTTCAGCTCCTGTGTCAGCCTTTTTGTTTGTACATTACCATGGAGATCAGTTGTTCAGATTGATATTATCCACATGAAACATTTAGTCATAGTTTGTACATGGCCATCAACATTTGATAACTTATTTACAAATAAGCACAATTTTTTCTTTGTATATAAGAATTTGTAAATAAATTTATATTTACATTTATGTGTAATTAAAATATTGTTTAAACAATGATATTTACAGATAACATGTTATGAAGTTCCTGAATGCAGAGGTGTTTACTAATCACTTTATTTTTTAAAATTATACAAAATTCATGTCTGTATTTGAGTTAGGCTCATTATACAAATGAATAAATTTAGATATAGAGCATTGAAGTGTCAGAGCTGAAACTTGTATCCACAGTTATTGAACACCATGATCCATGCTCTGGACCATGACTCTGTGCTGTTAAGGACAGCCCCTTCAGGTACACCTGGAATGTGCCCAAATATAGTTGCATTAAAATTCATTTAACTTTGCTTCCTTTTACTTTTAAATATGGTAAACCTTTATTAAAAGGAATCTCAGAAATTTAGGTTCTCTCTGTTCACTAATTTTTCTACCTAGCTCTTCTTTGGCAATCTTCAATTTTTGTTAATTCAATAAGGCACAGCAATCCAGATTGCACATACGAATTACTGGTCGAGAAGAAATCAGAATTCTTAATATTTTGTATAATAATCCATTTTTGATCATTTTCCTCTGCTCACCTTTAATTGTGGGTGTGACTCAGTTACGTCCAATTTGCTTTATTCATCAGGTTAATCATTTTTAATAGTACCTATATATCAAATTTTAGACCCATAGCTTTATCTTTGGAAACCTGAGTAATATGTCTAAAGATGTATGAGGGATGCCCAGGCAAAAGTTCCACTTCAACCCTTAAGTTAACAGAAACTCAAGAAATCTGAATTCACAATCTTATAAGCTAATCATAAGCCTTCATAAATTTATTTACCATTGTTTCAGACATCCAATGTGGATACCTTATGGTGCTCTTTTATATGTACACAATAACTACTTTTTAATATTTCTCGATTTGTTGTCTCTCTTTCATTCCACTGTCATATTTTTTTGGCTTTAAGTATACATATTTTCCCATCTTGAGAGTTGAAGAGGGCACTGCCTCCATTCATCCACATGCTCTGCCCATTAGATTCCCTGTTTCCAGATCTATCTATGAAAAGTCAAATTAAAAGCCTTTGGTGGGTCTATTGCAAGAATAGTCTGCAAGTGCCTGAGCATATCACTAAAATCCTAAGAGGACATCAGCACAATTTGAATCCAGAAGGAATTTGGGGGGAGTAAATTTACCAGTTAGTAAATAAATTTAAAAATGATTTTTTTGCAAAAATCTTAATAAAATATTGAAATAGAATTCTTTAAATACAAATTTAAACCAGTAGTCATTATATGATTACACTCAAAATATTAAATGAAGAGGAAAATGGAGAAAGCCTACAGGCAGTCTGGTTTAATAATTACTATAAGTGGAGTAGATTAAATCAAGCAATACTTTTCAGGAGAAGGTAATAAAACAATAATCATATACAATCATATAATTATCTGCCTCAAGAACAAGTTATTTAAATGTAAAATATGAAATATAATATGTGAAATATCTGAAATATGTGAAATATTATTTTAAAATATGATTAAAGAGATGGCATTTAAAGGAAGTAGATGTGCACTGTATGCATTCAGTTGAAAATATATAAATTTCTCTAAAATTTTTAAAGTCCGGGACAAAATGGGAGGTCCAATATTGCTTATAGGGAAAAAAATCAGAGTTATGAAAGTAAGAACTCTCATGGAAATACTTATGCAGAACTACAGTGCTCATTTCATATCCAGTTCATGTTTTGAGATTTAACAAAGAGATGGAAATGTCCACTTCCAAACTCAGAAAGGTTAGAAGAAAACCTAATGGGAGTTGGGGGAAATAAGGGAATGCTTTCTACAGAAGAAATCAGAAAATAGCATAAACCTTTAATACCTAAGCAATGATTAATTTGAGTTAAAATAGAAGAGAAAAATGGAAAAAAGCCATTATATTTAGATATACATTAGGAAATTTAAAATACATTAAAGAAGGTACTAGAATTAAATGGGAATAAGAGGAATTAATTAAAAAATCATAGCATTCGATTATTGTTAAACATGTAGGTCAACATTGGAATCATCAAATTATATCTTACCGTATATCTGGTACCAAAATAATTCTAGTTGATTAGAAGTCTTAACAGTAACAATAAAATGATAGAATTTGAATATAATAGATAATTTTTGAACTCGTGCTTAGAAAGTCTTTTCTAAATTTACTCCAAAATCAGAAGCTGGATTCTAGTTTTTTTATTTTTTATTTTTTTGGTACTGGGGATTGAACTCAGGGTCACTTGACCACTGAGCCACATCCCCAGCCCTATTTTGTGTTTTATGTAGAGACAGGGTCTCACTGAGTTGCTTAGCGCCTTGCCGTTGCTGAGGCTGGCTTTGAACTCGCGATTCTCCTGTCTCAGCCTCCATAAGTGCTGGGATTACAGGCTTGAGCCACCTCGCCCGGCTAGGATTCCAGTTTTTAATTATTTTCTGAGCAGAATGACCACACCTATGGTTGCTGTGACTGGGAGGAAGAGTTGTGTGTTCCTGCTAGGGAAATGTGAAATGATGCTCACTTCATAGGGCGATGGGGATCAGACATGAAGGCTCTTAGCTGTGACTCAGCAATCTTGCCATGGAATTATTTTGAAAGGAAATAAATAACAAAATGTTTGTAACATTATTCTTGTTAGTATTTCTGATTTTGAGAGCACTGAGACAAAAGATAAAATTTCTAAAATAAGAGGTTTTTTTCTAGGTAGGGAGTTTAGAGAGAAGCAAATTGAAATGGACAATAATGACAGGAAAAGAAGATCATGTTCACATTAACGTTATCTCAATGCACAGTTTGTTTTCAGATGGAATGAACTTCACCCTAGAAATGTGAGATTGCCTGCACTTACCACTTTCATCAAATGGTACTTCAAACAACATTTAAAAGGATTTAGAAAATAATTGAGTAATTTCAGTGACCAGTAAAAACCACTGTTTTCAAGCTAGGGATGGGAACTTGTAAGATTGTAGAAGAACATTGCTTTCTTTGGTGTGTGAAACTCTCCAGCAGATTGCACAGATCAGAGATTCCTGGGAAGAGAAAGTCTGCAACACTTTTGACAACTGTAGTTAAATAACACCAACAGTGCTAAAATACAATAGTATCTTGAAAAAATGCTACATAAAAGATTATTAAATTAATAGATGGGATGAAAAGTGAAAGGGCCAACATCAGAGGTTTGTGATGTTCTTATTACAGGAATCACCTCTGAAACCGGGCCTTCCTGCTGATGAAGTTACTTTGGATTCTACCTTAAGTCTGGAATGAAGTGCAGTTTGTTTTCTGCGGTGAGAATTTCAGTGAGAATGTGTCTTCCTCATTGCAGCACTTCATGCGGAGGGGACTCTGGGTAGAAAAACTTTTCAGCTGTGTATTTTAAGTAAAGCCATGATTGGGAAGAGTCTCCCTCTCTTTCTCTTGGGGATTCTTGGCCACCTACTTTCTCTCAACTTGGTTCTCAAGAGATATGAAACTGCTAGATCCGAGTTACTCCAGTCAAAGTGTAACCAAAAGCTCGTTCCTGTCCCCAATGCCAATCAATGCCAATTTAATAATGAGGACAGGATTTGAGAAAAAGGAAAAGGCAGGTTTACACCTTTGCTAGCAAAGGAGAAACACACGGGACTCCTGTCCCAAAGGCTGTGACTCTCCCCACCAGGAGGGATGAGGGGTTTAAAGGAACTCTTCAAGGGTTATATTCCAGGTATGCTCTAGTAGGGGCCCCCAGGGGGCCCTGATGGCTGTTAGGATTCACTTGTCAATTTGGGAGATATTCACTTCCCAGATCCTCAGCAGGCATCTCTTTCCTGTACTGGGTGTGTTCAAGGGCAGTTAACTGGAGGAAGAAAAGATAACACTGTGTCCCTAGTCTTGTTAGGGAGGAGGAGAGCGGAGAAGAGAGGAAAAAAACAAAAAAAAAAAAAAAACAAAAAAAAGCCTCAGAGAAATGAGGGCTATATTTTCAGAAGGTGAAGGGACCACTGTTACAAAAGAAAATCAAGTTTGTTAAAACAGCAAAATAATGTTTAGAATTTGTTTCTCTGGTGTGTGTAGGGGGATTAACACTCTTATATTTGTTGTGTGTCAACCGTATGACATGATTGAACCTAGATGATATTGGGTAACTCAAACCACAGAGGGGGCATCACCACAAGGGGAACTACTGTATGTGCACTCCTCACGGTGTGTACATAAATACTAACAGAGGGGTGCTGCCCAGGCTTGGTAGTTAGTTATGTATCCAAGAATGGATAAGAGTAGACACGGAGAAATGAAGGGCACCCTTAATATTGGCTACAAATGCCTCTAATGGATTGTATGAACTTTATTAAATTAGACTGGATTGATATGTTGTTTTTTTTAAATATTTTTTTAGTTGTAGATGGACACAATATCTTTATTTTATTTGTTTATTTTATGTTATTATTTTTATGTTATTAATATTTATATTATTATTATGTTATTATTTGTTTATTTTATATTATTTTATGTTATTATTTTATTTTATGTGCTGCTGAAGATTGAACCCAGTGACTCATGCATGCGAGGCAAGCACTCTAACACTGAGCTACAGCCCCAGCCCCTATGCGTAGTTTTTTAATATTGCAGTAAAGGGTAACCTTCCATTTTTTTTTCCTCATTGAGAGAAATGCCCAGAGTATGGTTTCACAATCACACTGTGAACTTCAGACTTCCAATGAAGGAAGTACTAAAAATGATGAAGGCCAAATCCTCCTCTGACTCACGGAAGCACAAGTCCAAGTGGGCCCTCAAGTCATGAGCACCATGGCGATGTGGCGATGCTGCGCTGACCAGCACTGCCACCAGAATAACATGGAGATTCAATCATGTGACACTAGAAACACATAACAGAGGAAGAGAGAAGCTAGGTTCACAATAATCCCTTCAAGGGCACACCCCCCTTGACAGGAAGACTAACTGTCAAAGACTCACTTCTGAAATGTTTCACTACCATACAATAGTACTGAGCTGTAGGAAATTTTTAACAAAGAGAACTTTGTGCGAATTTACGTTCCAACTATAGCAATAGTATGTGTTTATAGAGAAAAATAATAGTATGTATGGGGCTTGGTTCAATGTACACTTGCAGACATTGCTGTGGGTCTGGGATCTTATTCGATGTAGATCAATTGGGACTACTATACAGATATATATCTTAGGAGTTTTTTTAAATCTCTTTATATTTTTATTGTTTGATGATTTATTTATTTATTTATTTATTTATTTATTTATTTATTTATTTAGATACTAGGGATTGAACCCAGTACTTAAGCATGGAGCCACATAAACAGTCGCCTTTTTAAAAAAAATTTTATTTTGAGATAGAGTCTCATTAAGTTGCTTAGTTTAGTCTCACTAAATTCTTGAGGCTGGCTTTCAACTTGCCCCCTGACTCAACCTCCCCAGCTGCTGGTATTATAGGCATTTGCCACCACACCTGGCTGATGTATTATTTTTAATTAATAAGGCCTGAGTATGATTATAGGGTCCTTATTTGCTTCTTTTCTCACATCTCTTTCTATCCTTTGCCCCTCTCCTACCTCTTTACAAGTCTCTTAGTCTCCATTATGATTTTTCTTTACCTCTTTCATTTTCATGTCTCCAAGAAGTTATATGAACTCGTTTTTTCTGACATCCATTATTGTGACATAGGTATTGAGTCCATAATCACCTTAATCACAGAACTTAAAGGTCCAAGTTTTGTTTACTTAGGGAGCTTTAAACACATTTCTGGTGCTACCTAATTTAATCATGATCACTTAGATTTATTTACAGATAAGAGAACAACTATGTGCCTGGTTCATGTTGCACAGCTATGAAGTGGCAGACCTATGAGAGGCAGCGTTGTGGGAAGGTTATTATTTTGAAGAGTTGGAGGGCTTATATGATTTCTGTGAATCTTGAAAAAGCAATAAAAACTTAGTGATCCATAAAGCAAGTCCTTTAATTCTATGAATGCCTTCTAATTTTTTACACTTTTAAAATTTTAATTATAAAATTATTTAATAAAATAAAGCTTTTTAAATATGCAACTCTGCAGTTACACATTTACATTTTGAAACCATAACATCATCCAGATGTTGCCGCAGTCTTATTACACTCCAAGAACTCCTGTAATACCTTTAGTAAACTAAGCACCAGTCTTTCCTCAATCAAGGATCTGATCTTTGTTCTCTAAATTGTACCTTTTAAAAAAAATGCATTTTTACGGTATATACTTGAGATATACAGCATGATGTTTTGATGTACATATACATAGTGAAATGTTTTACAGTCAAGGAAATTAACATATCCATCACTTTACATGAGCACTTCATGTGACTCTGTTATCAGATCATCTACAATCTTTTCAAATTTTCTATATGCAATAACATTATTTACTTTAGTATGTGTCCTGATTTACTTATGCTACCTAATGTTCCTTTTTAGCATTCTGACCTACATTTCCTTAGTTTTCCCCTCACTCTCTCCCTGTTTACTGTAGTTCTCCTCTGTTTCTATCTATTCAATCTATTCAAAAAAATTTTTTTTTTGGTTTAGCGCACAAGTAAGATCATACAAATATTCTTCACTCTGAGTCTGGTTGATTTTATTTATCCTAATGTCCTTCAGTTTCATCCATATTATAATAAAAGACATTATATCCTTCTGTGTTAGTCAGCTGTTTGTCACTGTGATCAAAATGCCTAACATACACATGTTAGAGGAGGAAAAGTTATTTTGACTCCTGGTTTTACAAGTTTGAGTCTATGGTCAGCTGCCTCCATTGCTTTAAGTATGAGGTGAGTTAGAACATTAAAGCAGAAGAGTGTGGCAGAGGAAAGCTGTTCAGTTCTTGGCAACCAGGAAACTAAGAGAGAAGGAATAAGGGGCCAGGAAGAAGATATAGTCCCTATGGGCATGCTCCTAGAGACCCATTTCCTTCCAGCATACTCCTCCTGCTTACAGTTTTCCACAACCTCCTATTAGTCCATTCAGCTATTGTTGGATTAATCCACTGATGATATCCAAGGTCTCATCATCTAATTATTTCCCTCCAGCCCCACCTCTGAACCTTGTTGCACTGAGGACCAAGCCGTTAACACAAAAGACTTTGGGGGACTTGCTAGATTCAAACATAATGCCGCCTTCTAAAGATGCATGATATTCCATATTATATGTATAGCACATTTCCTTTACCTACTGATCCATTGATGGACACTTAGGTTGATTTTATATCATAGCTATTATGAGTATTGCTGCAATGAACAATGAACGTGAATGTTCTTTTTTATTTTATTGGTTCGTTTTATTTTATTTTATTTTTGGTACTGAAGATTGAACTCAGGGGCACTTGACCACTGAGCCACATCCCCAGCCCTATTTTGTGTTTTATGTAGAGACAGGGTCTCACTGAGTTGCTTAGTGCCTCGCCATTGCTGAGTCTGGCTTTGAACTCACGATTCTCCTGTCTCAGCCTCCCTAAGTGCTGGGATTACAGGCTTGTGCCACCAGGCTGGTTCTTTTTGGTTACACATGAGAGTAAAATTCATTTTGATATAATTATATAAGAATGGAATCTATCTTATTCTAATCCTCATTCTTATGGATGTACTCAATAGTGGGAGTCACTGTGGTGTATTCATATAAATACTTAGGACAATTATTTCAGATTCATTCTATTGTCTTTCCTTTTCTTATTGATGCAGGACAGGAGAGGCTGGACACCTGAGGGATTAGCATGAAGCAGGTTTATTGGCTATAGCCAGGTCCAGAGTGTGGCTTGTGCCTGAAATTCTCCTCTGGACTAAGAGATTATTCTCCATGGGTATGCTAACTCTAAATTCTAACCAGGAACTGAAATATATTTGTGACCCAGTGAAGAAAACGACAGTTTCTTCTTAGACCATGTTCATTGAGAACATTATCACCAGTGTGAAATATATGTACTGAAGAGATGGCTTGTACACATAGCCTTTGGAAGGGGGAAAGTCTAGAGTTTTATGTTGTGGTTGAACATGTTACTTAGATGAGCTGTGTCCCTTGGCACGAAGTGTCCCCAAATTTATAAGCTTCCCTAGATTGACTGCACTCATCTGACACCACGTCTTTTCTCAGATTCAGAAGCAAACATGCAAAGGGAATTCATTATGACGTCTAGAATTGAAGGCTTTTCAAAATTTAAAAATAACCTGTGGGTTATTTAATTTGTATGTGTGTGAATAAAAAAGAATCAAACTATACTTTGGTCTATTGTTATAATTCTTAAACTGGAACTAAGATACCAATTTCTGTGACAGGAGAAGTCAGATGACTTATTTTGATGGTTGATGATGACTGTTTATGTTAGCTGAAGTCATATGCAGTTAATTGATTTGCTGAACCTTTCCCATGGGTGAATGGCCTCCCACAGTTGCTTGTTTTGTGGGACATGTAAAAGGAGAGAATCAGAGAAGGTATATAGGGAACATAATTTTCTATGCTACATATAAATTAATATTACAAAGTTAAAATGAAAAAGTTTAACTGGCCTTTCTGTAAGTAACAAATCAATATTATGATTTTTTTTTAAGTGCTGATAGTTCTTCAATGTAAGCACCAGGAAGTCTACCTGACAGCTTGTACTGCCTTCCTAAAACATACATAATATTATCTGTAACACAGACTGGAAATGCCAAGGAATTAAAGCATTCTTTAAAAGTGAAACAATACTCTGGATGCTGTGCCCTTCAATTGAGATGATTTTAAATCACAGGATTTGTATAGTCTCCTATAGGGCCAAGTAGCTTCATTCCAGTTGTGTTTATGAACATAATTATCTCCCTTTTCTTGGAATCACTTCCCTACTGATTCTTCCACAAATTAATTCCAGTTCATCTTTAGGCATTCTTCTGAGGGAACCCGACCTAAACAATTAAGTAGAGCTACTAATCCTAAATATATCAACATTTGATTGATGATTCCTTATTCAACAAAGAAATTTTACTTGTGAATCTTATGGGAAACAAGAGGAATGTCATTATATCCTTTCTTATGGTCAAATAATCACAAGTTAAACCATACAACCTGGCTTGTACACATTGCATCTGTCCCTAAAGAACACCGTATCACAGTGGATTCACATTTACCATAGTAGGAAAAGTAATGCGTAAAACTTCTGTGGAGTATGTTATACATGTTCAGTGAGGTAGATGGCATGTTCAGTTGGCCAAATTAAATGTCAGAATTTCAAGTGGGTGTATCAAACAGGCATATGGTTGCACAGGTTTAGAGCTCTAAAAATAGACCTGGTCAGCAAAATCTGTTGTAATAACCTTGTTTGTTCAGTCTTTGTATTGATATCTTTATATCTTTGTTTCTTAATGTATAGATGACAGGATTCAAGGCAGGCGTGATAGCAAAGTCAGCAATGAATAGATATTTGTCAATTGATGATGAGGGGAAAGGCCACACATAGAGAAACACGCATGGAGTGAAAAAAAGAACCACCACAGTGATGTGAGCTGATAATGTAACAAGAGCCTTGGACAAGTCTCCTGAGGAACGTTTCCAGACAGTGACCAAAATGAAGACATAGGACAGGAGGAGCAGGAAGAAGGTGCCCATGCTCATGAATCCACTGTTGGCAGCAATGACAAACTCAAACTTGGCTGCATCTGAGCATGCAAGCTGTATGACCCTGGGGAAGTCACAGTAAAAGCTATCTATTGTATTAGGACCACAGAATGGCAAGTTCATAACAAAAGAAAACTGAGACATAGCATGGATCACTCCTGTTACCCAGCCAATGATTACAAATAAAATACATCTTTTGGAGTTCATAATATTCAAGTAGTGAAGAGGCTTACAGATGGCTGCATACCTGTCAAATGCCATGGCTATGAGCAGCACCATCTCCACCCCTCCCATTATGTGGATGAAACAGATCTGTGTCATACAGCCTTGGAAGGAAATTACTTTGTGCTCACTTAAAAGATCTGAGATCATCTTAGGAACTGTGGTGGAAGAAACCCACACATCATTGAAGGACAGATTGGCCAGCAGGAAGTACATAGGAGAATGCAAGTGAGAATCAGCAATTACCAAAAAGACAATGAAGAGGTTTCCAAGGATGATCCCTAAATAGAGCAAGGAGAACGTCATGGTGAGAATAACTTTAGTTTCCCAAGAACCTGAGAGTCCCAGCAGCACAAACTCAGAAACCACAGAGCCATTCAGTGCATCCATTGCTTTAGTCATAAGAGCTGGTTTTAAACCATCTGTGGATGGAACATGAAGAGTCAGAATCAGTGACTAATAGATTCCCCATTTATGCTGCTATTTTTTTCTGTAAGTTGCAAAACCTAGAGTAAGAAAACATTTAATTACCCCCCAAAATAAAATAAGTAGTAGTTAAGTGATGTATAGTAATTATGCAAATGAGAGAAAATTATGAATATATTAGATGAATGCAAATGGGTTCTTTGCATTTTATGCTCTGAGCAGACTTTTTTCCAGCCTCTCAATGAAATCTAGATATTTTCTTTGAACTCTTTTCTAGGTGTTGCCCTAGCCTAAATAGTGTAAGGTGACAAAAAACATTCATACTTTAATGCTTTTGGACTAACTTGCAAATTTTCCTGTGCTGAATTTCACATTTCACTAGTGAGACAGAGATTCTTAGGCTAAATGTGTTTAACACATTTCACCCATGTTTTGCTTCTTTATAACTTAAAATGTTAACTTTGATAAACCTGTATTAATTGTACATATTATTGGTATACACTGTGATATTTCAATATATGAATAATTTGTGTGCTGATCTAAGCCAGCCTCCTTTTTATCTACCCTCACTCTTAACCTCTTCCTAACCTCTAGTAATAACATTCAGATCAACAAATATTTTTTTCCACTTTTGAGGGAGAATATGTATTTTTCTATTTCTGGCTTATTTCACTTGACATAATGTCTTTCCATTTTATCCATTTTGATGAAAATGACAAGATTTATTTTTTATGTCCAAATTGTATTCCATTGTGTATATCCACAACATATTCTTTATCCTACATCTGTTGATGCACGCCTTGGTTGATTCTGTTTCTAGGTTACTGTAAATAGTACAACAATAAACATGGGCATGAAACTATTTTGTTGGTATAATGATTTCATTGCCTTTAGATATATACCCAGAAGTGAGATAGCTGGATCATATGGTAGTTCTATGTTTAGGTTTTTGAGGAACCTCCATACCATTCTCCAGAATTGCTATATCAATTTACATTACAGGCACGGTGGTGCATGCCTATAATCCCAGCACCTTGGGAGGCTGTAACAGGATAATCGTGAGTTCAAAGCCAGCCTCAGCAATGGTGAGGTGCTAAGCAACTCAGTGAGACCCTGTCTCTACATAAAACACAAAATAGGGCCAGGTATGTGGCTCAGTGGTCGAGTACCCCTGAGTTCAATCCCTGGTACCACAACAACAACAACAACAATTTACATCCCCATCAACAACCTATGAGAATTCCTTTTTCTCCACATCCTGGCCTGAATTTTTTATTTTATTTATATTTATGGTAATAGTTATTCTAACTGGGGTGAAATGTCTTATTGTAGTTTTCATTTGTATTTTTCTGATGGCTAATGACACTGAATATTTTTTCGTTTTTGTTGGGCATTTTTATTTCTTCCTTTGAAAATGTCTATTCATATCATGCCCACTTTAAAATTGGAATACTTGGGTTTTTTTTGTGTTAAGTTTTTAAAATTACAGACACTAATTCTTTGTCAAGTGAATAATTGGGAAATATTTTCTCCCACTCTGTAGGTTGTCTTTTCATTGTTTTTTTCCTTTGCTGTGCAGGAGTGTTTTACTTTGCTGTAATCCCATTTGTCTATATTTGATTTTGATTATTGTGCTTTGGATGTCATACTCAAAAAACTCATTGCTTATTCCAAAGTCCTGAGAGTTTCCTTTGTGTTTTCTTCTGGTAGTTTCATACTTACATGTGTGCATGTTCTATTTTTAATGGTACAATTTACCATGAAGATCTGGTGGTTGAGCTCAGATTATTCACATTTATTTCATGACACATTATCATCATAATCTGTGCATCAATATCAACATTCATTAATTTATGGATGTGAAACTGAATACCTGTAAATAAGTTAAAAAAAAACCAGAAACCTTTTATTTAAACAACAATAATGTTAATAGATAATATTTATTATGTGCCCCTTCATGCAGAGCTTAATACTAAGCACACCATCTGTTTTACCATACAAAATTCCACATATGGACACTGTTGAATGGGACCCACAATATCAATGTAGAAACTGTATCTTGGAGGGACAATGTGTTGGGCCCATAAATAGTGCACCATAATGATGATCCTGACCATGGGGACTGTGCTATAAAGGATACAGTTTGCAGCTTTCCCGATATCTTCCAGTTACAGTTCAACTTTTTGTGTCATTTTAACTAGCAACATAGACAAGTTTTATTTTAAATAATAAAATCTCTCAATCATGTGTCTCCTGCTCTACACAATTTCTTTTTTTTTTTTAGCAATCTCAAATTTTGTGTATTAAATTAGTCAAATGGCCCAGTTTCCACAGATTCATTGTTTATAAACTGAAACTGTGATTCTGGATATTTTATACAATAGTTAATTTTCAGTCATCATTTCCTTTATGTCCCTTCAGGATTTAATGCTTTTCATGCCTCATTTCTATATCTCCTGTAGCCCTTGACTTCTTGTCTCCCTTCTCTCCTCTTGTTAACATAAGTTCCATTTGTTTTCAATTTTTGAAGAGAGCAGACTAAGGTCAGGACATACATTTTGCATGCCATCTTGGTTGTGGTTCCATTTTCTTTGCCATGAAATTGACATGGCCATGAATATTGGCATGAGATTAGAAATGCTCAATGAGATGTTAATCAAGATCTTTCCTGGAGGACTTTCTTGAATAAAAGAAAAAGCTTTCACATAGTGAAGGTATCAGTTTGGTCCATCACTTCATTCATTTAAAATTATTGTTATTTCTAAAGTTGCAGCAACTATGATGTTCATATGCCACAAATACTAATACAAACTTCAAAAGAACTTAGCAATCAAAGTGCAGGTTGAACTGCTTAACCAAAGACAACAATAACCTGTTTTTAGATTTCTTCTAGTAATGTGAAAAAACTAGACTGTAATTGGATCCACTGTAATCCAGATTTTCTGTTAATTGTAGCTGAATAGAATCTATTACTATGACAGCTCCCCTCAAATTTTCTCCTTCATTTCTGACTTCTCTATATTTTCTACTAACACACACAGTAATATTTTTCCTTTCTTCTTCCTTAATTTTGGGTGTGACTTATATATTCTATTTGTTTTATTAGATATCAGATTAACTCACATAAAATAATACCTACATATAAAATTCTAGATCTGTAGTTTTATCCTTGGAATCCAGAGTGAAATGTCTAAAAATGTATGTGGTAGATGCATAGACAAGTCCCACCTTGGCCTTCAAGTTAACCTGTCAAATTTGAACTCACAATCCTATAATCTAATCCAATGTTCAATGTTAATGAACATTTTTGTCATTCCCCAAGACATCCAATATAGACACTTACGGTGCTCTTGTCTGTCCTTCCTGTTCCTTGTTTGGGTGAACAAGTTTTACTTTCAAAAATTTCTAAATACAGTTGCCTCCTCCTCATTCCCATTGTCATCTTTGTTTTTATTACCTGTCTACATATTTTCCCACCATGAAATTGAAAAGGCCACTCCCTCCATTCATCCACAGTTCTGCCTATTCTACACTGTTTCTACATCTTTTTATCTAATGTCAAATACCATCACGTGGCTTTCCTACTAAAAGCTTTGGAATGTCTATCACAAGAATATTCTTGAAGCTCCAGAGTGTATCACTAAAGACCTACAAAGACATCAGCAAAATTTGATTTCAGAGGATATATCTTTAAACAAAATCCCCCCCATAGAGGATATATCCCTAAATAATTTGTGTGTGTGTGTGTGTGTATGTGCGTGCATGTGTGCCCATGTGTGTGTGTATGATGGGTATCAAACCCAGGGTCTTGGGCATGCTAGGCCAGCACGCTATTGGTCTATAGCCCAGCCCTTCCATAGACATTTGGACAAATTTATCAAACTGTTCTTGAATAAACTTAAATACTTAAATTATTGACAAATAATTTTAAAAACTAGAAAGGATTAGGAAATATGTAACTGAATTCTTCTTATATAATTTTAAAACCAGTCTCAGCATCTGCTTGTACATGTGACATTAAGTGAGGGAGAGACGCCTACAGCACTGTGGTTCAACAGTGTATTCACCCATGAGAATAAAACTTTCAGTATATTGGCATGACTAGAAATCATGAAAAAGCAATCACAAATGAAAAAGTGAAGCAGAAGGGAAAATATGCTCTGGAGAGCAAAAACAAGGGGAGTTGGATAATTATGGAAGCAAAGTCTGGAAAAGAGTGGAAATTTTACTTACCTGTACAGGCTTTTAAAATTGTTCATTCTTTAAAATTTTGTTTATTCTCTTTCTCATTCCCTCCCTCCCTCTCTTCCTTTTTACACATTTTTCTTCTTTTCTTTCTTCCGTGCTCCTATTTTTCCCTACTTATTTTTGTTAAGAAACTAGAACATGGTTAAGTTTCACTAGCTAGCACATATTGTGTACAAGGTAGGTGTTAAACACTTTACAAACATATTTTAATAATCGCAATGCTTATTTTTATTTAGCAGATGTGAATGCTTGATTTTCTCAGTCATGCAAATAGAAAGTGCCACACCTGTAATAAAAATTTAAGTCTGTCCGACTCCAAATTCTTCAGCCTAACTCCATTCTAGAGACGGCTTCTGGCAAGAATTTTGTTGAGGAAAGAAGAAAAAAAGACAAGGTTTCTAAAATAAGACACTTCATCCTACACAGAGAATCCAGGCAAAAAAATTTAAATGATCAAAAATGCTTGGATAGAAATTCATTTTATTTTTAAAGTCATTTTAATGTCCTTTTTGTCATTGGATTGAAGTGCACTTCACTATATGAATATCAATAACTGAGTTTTTCTATATTTGTTACTTTGATCAGTAGGGAGATCAGAAAAAATCTTTAAAATGTTGGAAAATGTCAGGGTAAGTCAAATAACCTATAGGAATCATTGTTCTACAAATCAAGGTCTGTGAATTTGCAAGTATATAGGACATTGCTTTTTGTTAGTGTGTAAAATTTTGCTATGTGGAGTCCATAAGTCTCAGTGATTCATTCAAAGAGAAAACTTGTACTATTTTTGGTAAGTACACTAACTAAATAAATTAAGATTTCTAAGATCCATACGTAGTTATGAAAAGATGGTTAAAGATTAATTTAAGAAGAATATTCTTAAATTAATGGATGTGATGAAAACCAAAAAGTCCCAAATCAGATAGTTTATGATGTACTTACCTAGAGGAACCAGGGCTGGAAACTGGTCCTTCTTGACTGATGATATTACTTTAGATTCTACCTTATGTTGGAAATGAAGTACAGTTTGTTTTCTGAAGTGAAAAGTTCAGTAAGAATGTGTCCGCCTCTGTGGCACTCCACGTGAAGGGGCCTCTGTGTGGAAAACTTTTCAGCTGTATGTTTTAATTAGAGTCAAGATTGGAAAGACTCTCCCTCTCATTCTCTGGAGGATCCCTTAGTCACCTACTTTCTCTGAATGATCTGCAGATGATATTCTCAAGTGATAGCTTTAATAAAGCTATATTCAAGTTAGTTTAATAAATTCCATTAAAAGATGTTATTAAAAATAATAAAATGATGCTCAAAGTATGTTTTTATTCATTTTTTTTTCAAAAAGAATATTTGTTCTGTATCTACCATGTCATGCAATTGAACCAAGCTGGGAGGTCCAGTCCTGGCTTATGTAGGCAGGCAATGGCGGTCAGCTCAGCATTGTCATGTTGTCATTGTGCAAATAACTCAAGGGTCCACATGTTCTGTTCGCTATGACTCAGAGGAGCTTTAGAGTCTCATTGTTTTCACTTCTTTTGACAGAGTTCTGAAGACCACATTTTGGCATATCTCTAAGTGATGGAGAGATAATGGAAGTATACTTTCTAATGTATTTTGATATTAAAGAAATAGTATAGAATATAGCATGATTTAATGAGAATAGAATAATTCATTATATGTAGTTGTAGAAAATATTAAATGTTCCTTTTACCTGTCCTCTCTCAACATTATTGATTGTTGGGAAAATCACTACCAAGTTTGGAGTGCAGCCCTCTATGACCCTTCTTATAAGTAGTAAGAAGTATACATAGAATATTAAGTGAAATATTTAAGGGGAAAAAAGTCAGAGGACTGATACTACCAGAGTTCAAGACAGTATAAACCTAATAGCAATTGAGGGCCGGGGTTGTGGCTCAGTGATACAGCACTTGCCTCACATGTGTGAGGCACTGGGTTTGATACTCAGCACCACATAAAAATAAATAAAAAGATATTGTGTCCATCTATAACTAAAAAAAAACATAATAGCAATTGAGACAAGGTGATATTGTCTCTTTATCTGAATTTTAGAATTAGTTCTCCAATAGTCACATTGTGACGTGACTGGGTTGCATTGGATATGTAGATTAAGCTGAAAAGCGTGGGCATCTTCACAACATTGAATCTCTCTATCCATGAACATGAATAAAAATCTCTCCATTTATTGAGTTGTTCTTTGGTTTCTTTCATCAGAGTTTGGGAGTTTTCATCATAAAGATCTTGTTAGTTTATAACAAAGTATTTAATTTTGAGAATACTATTATAAAAGTTTTTGTAAAAGGTATTGATTTTTATTTCAAATTTCAACTGTTCATTGCTGACATTAAAAAAGCAAGAGACTTTTGTATTAATGAAACTTGTTTCCTGCAACCTTATTATATAGCTTATGTTCCAGGAATTTTTTATAATTTTTAATTCCAGTGGGCAGTATTTTATTATTTCTTTTATGATTTCTTCCTTTACCCCTTGGAGTTTTTTTTTTTTTTTTCTAGGTGGAGTATATGTCTCCAAATATATGGATGTAGCATAATTATGCTATGACTTTCAAAGTAATTCAACATGGTTTTGGAATGTATGTTGTATGGGTCTATTCCTTCCTTAAGATTACAATAGTGTCTATTTTGATAAATGTTCTAGGTGTTCTTGCAAACCTATGTACATGCTGGAGTTAATGCCCAAGTGTAATTTTGTTTTAAACATATGTCAATTGAAAATAGTTACTCATGTTGTTTAATGCCTACAAAATCTTACTGATGCTTAAATATTCTTGTCTTATTTGTTACTAAGAGTGATACATTAGAAATCTGTAGTTATTTTAAATTTGCATATTCTTTCAAATTTTTCTGTATTTTAGAATTATATACTTAGCTGCGTATAAATTTGGAATTGTTCTTTGTTTCTGACTTTCTGACTCTTTTGCTGCTAAGTAGTAACTAAATTTTATTTTACCCAGTGTTGGCACTGCCCAATTCCTGAGTATAACCTATGACCTTCTCAATCAAGAAACCCAACAAGTGGCCCCATCCAACTGTGTAGCCCATTCTGCAGTTTCTCTCAAATGTGAAGCACAGCATGTGACTCCATCAACTGCAAAGCAATACTGGGGCCATGTATAGTTGTGTAGCTTGTAGCCTAGCCCATGGCCTTGCCTGAACATGGAGTCTAGTTAGTGGCACTACCCACTACTTGTGCTGCCTGGGATACCACGATACCAAGAGAAAACAGAGATCAACCTATAACCTGCCCTGACCTTGATGGCAAGCCAACATCCCAGCCCAAGAGGGCAGCAGAACCAGCAGCTACACCTGAATGTAATACCAGCCAGTGGTGCCACCCAATTTCAGACCACATGCAGCAACCTAGTCTCTGATTCCTCAAGGACACTAACACTGCCCTGTCTAGAACCCCAGGCTGGATCAACTGTTGAAAGTTTTCACCTACTAAAGTGAAGGTGTGTGCTTTATCAACCCAAGGATATAGGATCTCAAAGAATCAGAAAAACATCACTCTGTCAAAGAAAAATAAGAAAGCTCTAATAACTGACCCTAAAGAAGAGGAAATTTATGAACTGTCTTACTAAAAACTTAGAATTTAATTAAAATTAAAAACTTAAGAATTTAATTGAAGCTGGGTGCGGTGGCACATGCTTGAAATCCCAGTGACTTGGGAAGCTGAGGCAGGAGGATCACAAGTTCAATACCAGCCTCAGCAACTTAGCAAGGCCCTAAGCAACTTAGTGAGAGCCTGTCTCAAAATAAAAAAAAATGTAAAATGGTGTTGTGGGGCTGGGGATGTGGCTGTGTGGTTAAGTGCCTCCAGGTTCAATCCCTGATAACAAAAAACAAAAACAAAAACAATAACAAAACCAAAAACAGAGTTTAATTGAATGACGAGGACTTATATTGATAAATAAATATTTGGAAAAATTTACACAAAATAAGAAATTCAAAAAAGTAAGAAACTCTTTTTAAAAAGACATCAGAAGTTCAACAGTTGAAGAAAACAATAGCTTCACTGAAAATTTATTAGCAAGTTGCGATGGCAAAGTCAATAAAACAGAAGAAAGGATAAACAAATTTGAAGAGAGGTTATTTGAAAATATAGTCAGAGAAACAAAAAACCAAAAGGATAAAAAGAGTGAAAAAATACTATGGAAATTAGGAGACACCAGAAAGCACACAGGACATACACATGATGGAAAATCCAGTAGGAGAGACATTAAAAGATGGAATGTCTATTTAAACAAATAATAATTGAAAGTTTCCCAAATTTGGGGAGAAATATGGACATCCAGATCACATGCTTATAGAAATTCAAATAAGTCAAACTCCAAAATGTCCAGAAGAAATGTTATAATTACACTGTTGAAAGATAAAGAGTTTTGAAAGCCGCAGGATAAAAGCAACATATTATATACAAGGTAGCTTAAATAATGCTGTAAGAGGATTCTCCACAGAAATCGTGCAAGCAAAGAGAGAGTGGTGTGATGTTAATCACACTAAAAAATAATTGAATATAGAAAAGATTAAGATAAATGAATCAAAGTGTATTACCACAAAAAGCAATCAAGTCATGAAGGAAGATAGTAAGATGTAAACAAAACAAGGGAACAAAAAAAAAAAATCAATCATAAAAAACTTTTAAAAATGGCAATAATAAGTTTTTCATCATCAGAAATAAATTTAAACATGTAAGTTAAGTTTTTTAATCAGAAGATATGCTAAGGCTGAATAGGTAAAAATATAAGATTCAATAACATTACACTTGAAAGTGATCAACTTTATCATTAAGGACACCCATAAGCTAAAAATGATGAGATGTAAAAAGATATATGAGTCTAAATAGACTATAGACAAAAAATGGTCACAGGAGAATATAAGGTCATTATGTAATACTAGAGTCATCAATTCTATAAAATATTTATGCATCCAGCATTGGAACACCTAAGTGTATAAAGTGAATATTAACAGAATTCAAAGAAGAAATAAATAGCAATAAAATAAGGGGATTTTAATATTCTACTTTCTACATTTTATCCATACAGAAAATTAATAAGGAAACACTGGAATTTATACTTTAGATAAATTGGATGTAACCAATATACACAGAACATCCCACCCAACAGCAGCAGAACACACAATTCTTAAACACAGATGGAACACTTTCTAGAACTGACCATATATTGGGCTATAAAACAGTTCTCAACAAATTTAAGACTTGCATTTTATTTACAGTCTTTCTTATCATGATAGCATGAAACTAGAAATCTATAACAAGATGACAACAGAAAAAATAAAAACGTGGAAATTTAAAAATATGCTCCTAAACAATAAATGCATCAAGAATGAAATTAAAAGAGCAATGACAATTTTTTTTCTCAAGGTGAATGAAAATGGAAACAACAATCCAAAACCTATTGGATACTATACAAGCAAACAAAGCTAACATCATACTGAACAGAGAAGTTGAAAGCTTTTGCTATAAGACTGGAATAAGACAGGGCCACCCACTTTCACTGCTTGTATTCTACACAGTATTGGAAGTCTTAACTAGAGAAATTAGACAAGAGAAATAAATAAAAGCATCCGATTTGGAAAGGAAGAAGCTAAAATATTCCCTTTTGTAGGTGAGCCAACTGAATATGCAGAAACCCCTATAGACTCCAACAAAAACTATTAGAACCAATAAACAAATTCAGTAAAATTGCAGGACATCAAATCAAGAAGAAAAATCAGTAGCATGTCTATGTATGAACAGTAACTATCTGAAAAAGAAATAAAGAAAATAAGCCCATGTATAACAGCTACAAATAATAAAATATTTAGGAATAGATTTAACAAAGGAGGTGAAAAATCTCTACACTGAAGTGTATAAAACAGCTGGGCACAGTGGCATCAGCCTGTAATCCCAGCAGCTCCTGAGGCTGAAGCATGTGGATCACAAGTTCAAAGACAACCTCAGCAAATTAGTGACGCCCTAAGTAATAGACACCCCTTCACGGTCTCTAAATAAAATATAAAAGGGCCGGGGATGTGACTTTGTGGCTAAGCACTCCTGGGTTCAAAAACAACAACAAAATACATCATGTTCTTCCTGTCAATATTTCTTTTCCAGAGTGGCTGCACCATTTTCCATTCCCATCAGTGGCACCTTTAAGAGGTGATTAGGCCCTGAAGTTTCCTCCCTCTTAATAATATTAAGGCATTTATCAAAGAGATTTCTTTTAGTGTTTGACTAGTCCTGCACACACCTTCACCAGACATAAGAAGCTGGCTCCCTGATCCTGGACTTCCCAGCCCCCAGAACTGTGGAAGATAAACGACTCCCTCACTCTCAGTCTTTGCAGCAGCACAAAATGGACTATGTTGCTACCAGTGCTGACTTACTAGGTCTGATATAAAACAGTGGTGACAGAACAACAGATGTTTACTTTCTCACTGTTCTAAAGGTTGGAACTTCAAGATCAAGGCATTGGCAGGTTCCTTTCTTTTGAGGTGTCTCTCTCTGACTTGCAGATGGCTGCCTTCCTGCTGTGTCCTCGCCTGGTTTTTTTCACAAGCATGAACATCCCTGATACTTCTTTCTCTTCTTATAAAAACACCAGTAATATTAGATTAGAGTCCCATTTTCAGGCCATTTTAACTTACCCCTTAAAAGATCTTATTTCCAAGAGGAGTTCCCCTCAGAGATACTGGGGTTGGGACTACAACATATGAATTTCTGAGGAACAAAATTCAAGCCAATTATTGTAGCAAATATTACCACCTTGAATTTGATGGTAAAGTGCTCTTGCCTGTCTACTATTCCAGAATTTTATTAAGCTTCTGACACTAGAAAACCAAGTACCATAGCTGAATTTCTGATTAGTGTGACCCCTGTGTACAGAAGATAGTCATTGTGTGCTGCTTTGTGTGTGTGTGTGTGTGTGTGTGCGCACGCGTTTTGGTACCAAGTATTGAACTCAGGGACACTCAACCACTGAGCTACATCCCCAGCCCTATTTTGTGTTTTATTTAGAGACAATACCTTGCTGTTGCTGAGGCTGGCTTTGAACTAGCAATCCTTCTGTGTCAGCCTCCCCAGCTGCTGAGATTATAGGCATGTGCCACTGCACTCAGCTAGTGTGCTTCTTAAAGATATTGATGAACACCTTGATGGAATCCCTGGGGCACTCTCAGAGAATATATTAAATAATCTCAACACATTATAATATGGTCTAGCCTGTCTTTAAACTGTTTTGCTTAAAAGCTTCCAGTTAACACCATGTTGGATTAGGACCATACTTCCTTAACAAGACTCCTATAGCACAAGAAGTAAAATCAAGAATCAACAAATGGGATGGATTCAAATGAAAAAGCTTCTTCTCAGCAAAAGAAATAATCAGTGAAGTGAACAGAGAGCCGACATCCTGGGAACAAATCTTTGCCACACACACATCTGATAGAGCATTAATCTCCAGGATATATAAAGAACTCAAAAAACTTAACACCAAAAAAACTAACAACCCAATCAATAAATGGGCCAAAGAGCTAAACACAAACTTCACAGAAGAAGACATACAATCCATCAACAGACATATGAAAAAATGTTCAACATCTTTAGCAATCAGAGAAATGCAAATCAAAACTACCCTAAGATTTCATCTCAC
>PVHX01022575.1:0-27387 GCA_004024805.1 Geosciurus inauris | reverse complement strand
CCAGCGGCTGGTTGGCTGGTCATGGGCTGAGCCCCCAGGACACCGAGTGTCCCACCTCGGTGCTGGACGCGGTGGCAGAGAGGAGGCCGCAGCGCCGGGTCTTGCCGCAGCGGCCCAAGGCCTGAGCTCTGGCTTTGACCGACCGCTCACCCCCGGGGGAGCCCCTGCCTGCCTCCCACGCGTCATTTGTGCACAATTTCGTTTTTCTAAATAAGTGTCACGATCACAGGCATCTATTTAGCACTGACTGTATGCCAGGCCCTTAGCAAACTGCCCTCATGTAGCAGCCCTCACACCAGACCTGTGGGGACAGGGCGATCACGGACCCCACTTTACAGACGATTTTATGTTTTATTTAGACAGGGTCTCACTGAGTTGCTTAGGACCTTGCTTTTGCTGAGGCTGGCTCTGAACTTGTAATCCTCCTGTCTCAGCCTCCTGAGGTGCTGGGATTATAGGCGTGTGCCACTGTACCCAGCTCATAAAGGCCTTTGCTTGATAGAGGGTTTTGTGGTTGTTGTTCATGTTCATTTCTTTCCTCATTCCTTAGGATTTTCTACATGAACAGTCATGTCATCTATGAGGAAAGATGGTTTTGCTTCTTCCTTCCCAGTCTGTGTAACTTTTATTCCCTTTCTTGTCTTATTGCATTAGCTAGTACTTCAAGTATGAGGTTGAGAGGACTCTGTGGTGAGGGACACGGCTTTGCCTCACTCCTGATCTTGAGGAAAAGATCTGGTTTCTCGCTGTTCAATGAGGTACTAGCCACGGGACTGTTGTAGATGTTCTTTCCTGGGTTGAGGGAGTTCCGGTCTCTCCCTGCTTCCTTGAGCCTCTGTCCTATGTAGGTGCTGGAGTTTGTCAAGCGCTTTCTTTACAGCTGCTGATATGGTCACATGGTTTTTAGGCAACTCTCATTTTAGAGGACAAAAGCCAACACCTGTTTGTTCAAGCCTCAGATGGTCTGGCTCTCTGCAACTGGCAGCCAACCAGCTGCTACGAGGTTTTACAGGAGATGAGGAAGTGGAGACTTGGGGTCTGAGCGGCCCTGCAATGTCCCCACCCGGGATTCGGGTGGACTTGTTTCCCGCAGCTGCCGTAACAATGGGCCGCAGTCCAGCTGAAGCGACACAGCATCCTCTCATGGTCTGAAGTCCAAAGTGTGAGGCCGGGGTGTCCACAGGGCTGGTTCACTCTGGGAGAATCTGTCCCCGTGGTCTCCTCTGGGGCTGGCTGGCAGTCCGGTGTCCCTCGGCCTGCAGCTGCACCACCTGACCTCCACTTCATGGTCTCCTGGCGCTGCCCCACAGGTGTGGCTCTGATTGCTCCTTCTTGGAAGCCACCAGTGTCACGTGGGTCGGGCCCGCCCGGCCCCCAGTCTGACTGCATCATAGCTTCACTGGCCACATTCGCGAGGACCCTGTTTCCCAACAGGCACAATCTGAGGTCCCGGCGAGGGCTTCACACACCCACTGGGCAGGGGCGCGGCTTCCCCGGGACCCTGAGGTCAGGATGAGGCTGTCCCCTGAGTGAGGGCGGGGGGTTCCCGGCCAGCAGGAAGGGCCAGGCTGGGAAGGAGCCGCTCCAGGTCCAAGAGGAGACTGACTGTGCCGCGGCGGGTGGACAGGAGCGAGTCCAGCCCAGCACAAGGGTGGTAGCTGCAGGGCCCCACGGAGGACCTGGTGTGGGCCTCCTCCCGGGCAGCCTGTGTCCGGCCGTGGCCTGGTCAGGGGCAGGGGCAGAGCAGCCCCGGCTGTGTCCTGTGGGGGAGCTGGGGTCCTGCCTTGTGGCTGGCCATCCTCTGGCAGGCAGCGTGGCCTGCACAAGGGCCCAGTGTGTGTCCTGGGCAAGGGCGTGGCCGGCGGCTCTCCTTAGCCCGGGAGGCAATGAATGCAGCTCAGTGGCTGCGTCCAGCTGCGGGCAGCAAGGCCAGGCTGGGCAGGCTCCCTCCTGTCCAGGGTTAGTACCCACCGCCCGGCCTGAGTGACGACCCCGCCTCCCAACCCCACCCCCGCGAGGACGAGGGGCAAGTGTCACGGCCCTGTGCCTGGTGCGCATGGAGGTACTGGACAAGCGTCCCCAGAGGTGACACTTGTGTGCTGTCCCCACGTTGCTGGGCAACATGCAGCCCTGCCCTTCAGTTCTGACGGCACCGTCAGAACAGGGTCACATCTGCCGACACCTTCAAGGGGCTACTGGAGCCCCCACCGCCGTGTCCACCAGCAGAGGGTGGACGGCAGACGCGCTGCCTCCGTGCTGGACAGCTGAGAGAGATGCCCATCCCCCTCGAGTACCTTTCTGTCTCTGTGTCCAGCCAGTTGTCCCCAAGAACGTCCCTGTCCACCCTGGCCCATCTTGATGCTCTAACCTGGTTTGGATGGCCTGGCTTCTTGCGAGCCCCCTTGGCCCTGCCTCTGGCCACTTCAAACCACTCCCCAGGCTGCACACAGTCAAGCTCCCTAAAGTGTCGCTCTGATTGAGACTCTACTGCTCAAGCACCTGCAGTGGCTCCCTATTACCTGGGAAGTAGACATCAAACTCCTCAGCACGTCCTCACCTCCTGGTCTGGGCTTTCCCTCAGCCGCGACTGTAAAAGATCCTTTTTCTTTCCTTGTTTTTTCCAAGGTGCGGTTACGCCACGCCGGCTCCCTGCGCCACGCCGGCTCCCTGCTCAGTAGGAACGCTCTCCCGCCTTCCTCCACCCACTTCTTCCTCAGTGCCCTCTTTCCTCCGGCCATTGATGCTTGAGCGCTGCCTCAGGGACCCAGATTTTAAATCAATCCCTTCAGGAAGGAAAGCTCAACCCAGAGGAAGGACTTGGGGACAAGGCAGGTGCCCAGGTGCGGCAGCAGAGGGCGTCTGTGGTGGGGGCCTCCCAGCGCAGCAGAGACGAAGGCCTCAGACTGGCCACAGGGTCCAAGGAGACTCGCGAGGGCAGAGATGGGCAGGGAAGAGGGAGAGCAGATCTGAGCTCAGGGCGTGGCAGGGTGCGGGAAGGAATTTGGGATTTAGACTTGGCCGGGGCTCAAATCCTCTCTGGCCCCTTTGTGAGCCCGGAGCCTTTGGCTATCAGAGAAACTCCAGCTCAAACTGCCTCAGCTAACAAGAACAGTCACCGGGCCTCTTACAACAAAGCCCACGGCCTCAGGTATGGCTGGATCCAGGGGTAACGCAAAGTGCTCAGAATGCTGTCCCCCTCCAGCACATGGTGGCTGGTGTCTGTTGGCTTCACTCTTGGGCAGGCCCTGCCCTCAATATGGGGGAGGCATCCCAGCGCCCAGGCCCAGCTGAGCACCCACGACGCTTGGTCACCCGATTCTCTCCTCCCGACTGTTCTGCCACAATCCTGGGGTCACCTCTAACTGGACACAATGGGGTCACCCGATGATCCCTACACCAATCACCAAGGGCAGATGCGTGGAGAATTCAGATTGGCCAGGCCTTGGTCACATGCCCATCTCTGGACCAATGAGAGGACCGAGTCCAGCCCAATCCACTTGGTCTGAGATGCTCCAAGGAAAGCTTTGGGCTGTGGCCAAGGAGGCTGCCAGCCTGTCACCACCGAGCTGTGGGACCACGGACAGCTGCCCCGCGCTCCCTGGTCCTCAGAGCCCCCGGTTCTGAATATGAGGGACTCTGAGGGGAGATGCGGGTGGCCAATGTGGTGCCCAGTGACGGTCCTCGGAACCAGAGGCTGGAGGAGGCTGGGCTGGAATCAGAGCCAAGAGCGGGGGTGGGGCGGGGCGGCAGCCGCTGGGAAGTGGCCGGACGGCCACCTCAGCTGTTTGCAATAGGGGTGGACACTGCCCCGTCCCTCTTCTCGGCCAGGCTGAGAGCCAGGCAGTGACACAGGTGGCTCCCAAGGCCACCTTAGGGAAGGTGGCGGGCTCCCTCTGGGCCCCCTGCGATGCTGTTTGGGCTCCGCCTTGCTCTGAGGAGGCCCAGTCTGCGCTGGGTCCTGCCCACGGCCAGCATCAACCGCCAGGTGTGAGAGGTGAGGGGCCCTGCCTGAGGGCCACCAGCTGGCCCAGTCATGGGATCCTGCAGGGGTCACTGCTGCTGTTCCCGTCACCAAGTTTTGGTGGCAGCGGGCACTGGAAGGGGGCAAGGGGCAGAGGGCAGAGATGGGAGTGGCCCGTGGCTGGCAGGGCCTGTCTCCAGAACTCCCCGGTCACCTCCAGGACAGGCAGGGAGGCTGCACCTGTGCACACCGGGGCCCGCGTGCCCGTCCAGGGGAAGTGGCCGCTCACCTGGGGGGTCAGCTGCTCCCAGGAACCTGGGTCCTTCCAGAAGTGCAAGCCCAGCCCGGCTCCCACGGACCAGTGCAGGGAACTTGTCCCCGCAGAGGAGATGCCGGGCACACGCCTGTCGTCCCAGCGATTCGGGAGGCTGAGGCGGGAGGGCTGCAGCCGTGACCCCGGCCCGCTGGCATCTGCACAGGTGGGGCAGTGATCCGGACCAGGAATCCAGTGATCACGACAAACTCCCCTGGGCCCCAGAGGCCAGGTGGCAGCCGGCCATTAGTCCCCAGGCCCCGCCCACCCCACTCTCTGTGGACACAGACCCCCCTCCAACAACCACCTTGGGCAGGTGAGTAGGAGGAAGGCCTCTAATCAGGAGGCTGACATCACCTGCTGCAAACAGAAGGTGACCATAAACAAAGGCTGTCACCTGAGCCTGCGCTTCTCTCTGCGGAGGCTGCACAGCCTTGGCAGGCGGAGGCGGAGGCGGCAGACGCAGCCTCTGCCCTTGAAGCTGCCAGAGCGGAAATAGAAGAGGGAGCGGCTCCCTGAGCCCCTCCCGCAGCAGTGCAGTCTGGGCGCCCAGGTCTTCCCAACCCCTCGGGATCGTCACCAGTTAAGGTGACAGTGGCCTGATGGGGGCTGGGCCCAAGAGCTTCGTGTGCACCTTCTCATTCCCTGACAGCCCTGCAAGGTGGCCGCTGGTGTCTCCATCACAGGGGACACAGAGAGGTTAAGTAATTTACCTAAGTTCACACAGTCGGCGAGTGGTGAAGTCTGGATTTGAACCCAGGCCCCTCATCAGATCCTGTGAGCTTACCACCTGGCAGGCTGACACCTGGGAGGACAGGTCGCACCCGTGAGGTCCTGGACACTTGTCCAGGGTCTCGGCACCCGAGTGCATAGTGTCCCCCAAAGCTCATGTCCACCTGGGTGCCTGTGGGTGCTGCCGTCCTCCATCTTTGCAGATGTGGTGGAGTCAGGATGAGGTCAGAGTGGAGCAGGGTGCCCTGGTAGGAGGCATGGACTCCCTGCATGTGGGCAGCGTCCCCCAGAGGACAGCAGCCCCAGGCAGGGCCCATCACTACGGAGGAGCCCCGCCCTCCTGCCCGGGGAAGCGTAGACTCGCTGTCCGCCAGCCCTCCCCGTCGTCCCTGTCAGGCAGGCGTCCACCTCTCTGTGCCCTGGCCCTATGGACGGGCGAGCAAGGAGCCCTCAGGCCCTGGCCCTGGGGGGCAGCTCTGCAGGCCCAGGCTGGGGGCCTCTGCACAGGGCAGCCCCCTCTGGGCAGCCGGGCCGAGGTGGGACTCTAGAGCGCCCCCTTCTGCTGGCCGCCACCAGAGACTCCAGCACCGGGGCCTCCCAATCCCCGAGGCCAGGGCTTGATGCGGCCTCCGGATGGAGGTCAGGGCCGCTGAGGCTCCAGGGCGTCAGCCTCGCCCTTTCCCTCTGGCCTCCCGGCCGAGTCCTCTGTGATCACACCAGGCCCCCAGGGACACAGGGCCACCGGACTCACACCCGACTGGGTCGCGTCTGCCAAGTTCCCGTGGCCACGTGGGGCCCCATGGTCTCAGGTCCACGGCTGAGGACGTGGCCTTCTTGGAGGCAGTGACTCTGCTTCTGTCCCGGGTCGGTGGCCTCCTGTGGGACAGCACAGACCCGACTCCACCTCCGAGGGTCACGCAGCAGAGCCAGGCGCCCGGTGGGGCCGTCGCTGGGTTCAGTCAGTGAACCGTGAACGCGGCTCCCACCATCGCCAAACGGCAGGCTGGGTCTAGGTTCCAAGTCTGCGCTGAACTTGGCCAGACCGGGCCTGGCTGTGAGGCCGCTGGCCCTGGGTGGCAGCTCTGTTCCCGGCTCCGCTGTGTGACTTCAGGCAAACCTCTCTGCCTCTCTGAGCATCAGCTCCACCGTGTGTACACAGGGCGGGGGAAGGAGGCACAGCCCGGCTGCAGCCGCCGCAGGATTGCAGGCATGCGGACGCTCACACTCCAAGTGCTCAGCACAGGCAGGAAACCGCGCAGCTCAGTTGTGAGAATCTGGGGAGTTCAGAGTCCATCTTGGGCCACACCTGCCAGAGCTGCAGGTGCAGGGCCCTCGCACACACAGGCACGCGCACGGCACGCTCGGGTCCCTCTGCTCCAGTTCCCACCCCGTGGGCTCCGGCACCTTCGCAAGGCCTGGAGCGGATACCAACGCCCTCTGGTTGGATGACCTAGAGGAGGGGCAGGTAGCTGTCCAGCAGGGAGGAGGGCAGCGGGTGTCCTAGGGAGCTGCTGGAGCAGGGAGAAGTCTGTTCCCAGCTCTGTCCTCAGGAGCCCAGCTGAGCTGGCCCTTGACACCCTGATCACACTCTTCCTGATGCCTGAATGCCATGCTGGGCACCCAGGCCCGAGCAGACCTGACGCATCTGGGGTGCCCAGTGAGTCCTGGAAGTCAGGAGCGGTACAAGGGCCCAAGCCCCTGCCTGGCCCCAGTGGCAGGAGAGGAAGACAGCCCCGCATGGGCTGGCAGGGGACGCCTGCCACCCGGCCTCCTGCACAACCAGATGGCTGGCCATCTGCAGGCCCTCTGTCTCCTCCTCCCGCTTGGCCAGGCCTGGTGCTGGCCACGTGGGAGCCGTGTGCCGTGTGGCAGGCCTGCCAGGCAGGCTCCTGGAGGGTGTCCCGAGGGGTCACTGCTCGGCCAGGTCTGGGGACCGCCCACTGCTGTTTGGCGGGTGGCACCTCCGCTCTGGGGACCTAGGGCTCGGGAGTGAGGACGGCCTTCTCCACCATCATCCCTGGTAAACAGCAGGTGCCTCCTGAGTGCTGGCCAGGAGCAAAGCCGTGAACTGAGCATGTGTTTGCCGAGCACCTACCAGGGCCACACACCATTCTGGGGGCCAAGGACAGCCACACACAGGGCAGACCTGGGCAAGACGCCCACACGGGCCAGGTGCAGGCCAGTGACTAGTGACCACCACACGCTACGGAGCACCTACTGCATGCCTGGAGCTGCTCTGGGCACCGGGAACAGAGCAGTGGACAGAGCATCTGCTGAGCACCAACTGCATGCCATGGGTTTCTAGGTGCTGGGGAGACCAGTGAGCAGGAGCAGTACTTGCTGAGCACCTACTGTATGCCAGGCACCAGGGACAGGGTGGGTGGTGACCAAGACAGACGTGGCTCCTGCCCACAGGGTGCTCACAGGCTTCAGGTGGGTCCCTGGCGACAGGGATGCCTGTCCCCCAAGCAGACCAAGGGGGCCAGCCGTGGCTCAAAGGGGTGGCCAGGGAGGGCTTCCCGCCAGGGGGCTTGGGCCAGGGACCCGGACGAGGAGAGCCCACCCTGCAGGTGGCCAAGCAAAGACCCTCTGGGCAGAGGGGTCAGCAGGGCGAAGGCCTGGGAGGTGCTGGCGCACAGGCTCAGCCCCAGGCCCTAGGAGGGGGCGCTGGTGAGGGGCCTGGGGACACTGGCCTGGGGAAGCGTGGGCGGCCGCTGGGGGAGCAGAGGACATGTGGCGGCGGCAAAGTCCTGGGCACAGGAAGTGCACCTGAGCTGCCCCTTAGGGACTCTGGGACCTGAGCCCCTGCCCGCTCCCCAGGCCACAGGCAGGCCGCAGCTCGGGGAGCAGCCTGGGGCCTGTCCAGCCACTGTCCTCACCTGTCTGACCCAGCGGAGCCCAGAGTGCCCTCGGGCCCAGGCCAGTGTCTCCATATCCCCTCTGCCTTGGCCGTGGGCTCTGAGGCCAGCGTCCCCAGCCGACCCCTCTGCGGGCGCCCGGAGCTGTGAGCTCCACACCCAGTGGCTTCATCACCCCACACAAGTGACATTGATTTACTCCCTCACACGGGAGCGTGGGGAGAATTAATTATTTAGCGCCGGAGCCACTTTGAACATGAAAGCGCCGCGGGGACCGGCAGGCAGCGTGAGGGAGGGCGCCTGCTGTCAGCCCCCTGCCGGGGACGCCTGGGGCTGCCTTCTGTGACAGGGAAGGAGCGAGGGTGTGACCCGAGGTGACAGGGGCAGGGAGGGGGCAGCAGCAGGGAGTCACTGGGACAGTCCAGCCTCTCCAAGCTTTCCCAGGGTCCTTGGGACTGAGACTGTCAGAGCAGCCCCAGAGGAAGGCTCCTGGTGACACTGCAGCCTGGCCCAGTGCTGGAGCCAGGCGGGGCACGCGTGTGTGTGCTTGTGTGTGCATGTGTGTGCACGTGTGTGTGCGCATGTGTGTGCTTGTGTCTATGTGCATGTGTGTGCGTGTGTGTGCATGTGTCTGTGCGTGCGTGTGTGCATGTGTGTGCTTGTGTCTATGTGCGTGTGTACGTGTGTGTGCAAGTGTGTGCGTGTGTGTGTATGTGTCTGTGTGCGCGTGTGTGCATGTGTCTGTGTGCGTGTGTGTGCTATGTCTATGTGCATGTGTGTGTACATGTGTGTGCATGTGTGTGCGTGTGTGTGCGTGTGTGTGCGTGTCTGTGTGCACATGTCTGCGTGTGTATGCATGTGTGTGCGTGTGTGCTTGTGTCTGTGTGCACGTGTGTGCGTGTGTGTGCACGTGTGTGTGCACAGCCTCTGGGTCCCTCTGGCAGGACACGCCCAGCTCCTGGCCCTGGCATCTGTGGGGCACAGGCAGGGAGCCCCACGGCCATCCACCCAGTATTGGCAGAGGGGCCGCGTCCTGCTGGGAGGGACAGCGGGAGCCAGCAGCCCAGGGCCCAGTGTGGCTCCCAGGGAGAAGCCGGCCGCTCGGGCGCTTCCCAGCCAGGACCTGGCGGTGGCGGAGGTGAGCGCGGTGCAGGCGTCCCCAGCCTCTCCCGGCCCTGGCCCAGCTCTGCCCCCATCACCTCCATGCCCAGGGCCAGAACCACACCTGCATTCAGCAGGCGCACAATGAGTGCCTGCTCAGGGGACCTGGATGTCACCTGAAGGCCTTTGTAAGGTGGCCAGGGCGGGGCTGGGAGAAGCGGAGGAGCCCTCAGGAGGCGGCTGGCCGCCCGGGCCTCAGTGTTCCCTATGGAGCTTGAGGGCAGAAGAGCAGAGACTGAGGAGGCCGGGCTCCCGCCCGGAGTGCCCAGCCACCAGGGCCGCCCTGGGCAGAGCCTGCGGGCCTGAGAGGCTCTCAGCCACCGGGCAGGCCTGCGGGCCTTTTCATTTTATACTCTTCAGATGGTAAACTGAGCCCAGAGGGGTGAAGGAATGTGCCCAAGGACACACAGCTGGGAGCAGCGGAGCAGCCTGAGTCCCAGGTCCCTCCTGGGAGGCCCGTGGCTGGGAAGGGGGCGGGGCTGCCTTGGGGACGTGGGGGGCGCTGGCCGACCGAAGGCCCTGACGCCTCTGCATGCTAATCAGGCCCGGGGCCTCCCGGAGAGGCCGCCTGGCTGACCATGAGCTGCCGTGTGCTCTGAACGATGCCCCCGGCTGTCAATCAGGAGGCCGTGGTGGGCACCGAGGCCCTGCCGCCATGGACGCCCAGCTGCTGTGGGCCGCTGCCATGGCGACGGTGCCCCCGCCCCAGCCACAGGGGCCACGTCCTGCCTCTCCTGGGCACAGGGGCTACGGCTCAGCCAGCAGCTCCTCCTCCTCTGCCAGGGGTCACCGGGGGTCCCGAGAGCCCCCAGCTCATCTGCGCCCCAGCAGGGCTGGCCAGCCAGGCGCCCACTCAGCCACCAGCACCAGCGGAGGTACCGTGAGGACTTCACCCTCCATGGAGGGCAGTCCCGTAGCTCCCACAATGACCTGTTTGGTAGAGGAGAAGACTGAGGCCTGAAAACGGCTTGTCCAGCGTCACAGGACAGTGGTGAGCAAAGCCGGGTCGACCTGCGGTTTCCGTCCCCAGGGTATCATAGAGAGTGCCATGAGGAAGACGCGCTGTGTGGCCCTGGACATTCTGCTTAACCTCTCTGGACTTCCCACTCCCCACTGGCAAACTAGGATAATAGTACCTGCTTCCTAGAGTCCTGGGGGGGAGGACTCAGAGTCGCTGGAGTCTGTCCTGCCTCAGGGCAGCCCGCCCCCATGCTGGCACTGCAGGGTCCCCTCAGGCTGCTCAGGGGTGACAGCTCCAGGAAGGTCAGGCTGGCTGGACACAGGGCCTGAGTACTTCCTAGTCCCCAAGTCAGGCAGGAGGGAGGGGACAGTCGGGCGGTCAACAGCAGGGGAGGTGGAGAGGTGCAGAGGCCCAGGCTCATGGCCAAGCCTGGCACGAGGGCACTTCCTGACTCACCCGCCCATGACCTCCCCGACAAACCACCCGACTGGCAGGGCCGCCCCCGTGTGCGTGGAAGTGGCCGCTCAGCGTCACGGGGACACAGGCCGTAGGCTCCCAGCTCCCTGGGCTCTGCTCTGCACTCTGGTCCCGGTGTGGGTGGCACAGGCAGGGCCTGGAGAAGAGGGAGCTGACCTGGCAGGAGGGCACACAGCCCAAGGACCTGGCCACCTGAGGAGGCTGGGCCAGTCAGGTGACCTCGGGAGCAGATAAGAGAAGGATCCTAATTCAAGCAGCCTTCTTTTTTTCTTTCTTTCTTTTTTCTTTTTGGTACCAGGGATTGAACTCAGGGGCCCTCGACCACTGAGCCACATCCCCAGCCCTATTTTGTGTTTTATGTAGAGACAGGGTCTTACTGAGTTGCTTAGGGCCTCGAAAAGTTGCTGAGGCTGGCTTTGAACTCACGGTCCTCCTGCCTCAGCCTCCCTAGCTGCTGGGGTTACAGGCTTGAGCCACTGCCCTGGGCTCTTTTTTAACAGCAAGTAAACATTCCGCAGGTTTGGCCCAGGGGAGTTCCTCTCACGCCTCCCTGGCTGTGGCTGGGTCACATGAACAGCCCGCAAGGGAAAGGGGTGGCCTAATGGCTTCACGGGGGCTGGCACCGGCAGCTGCCCACTCACTCTGGCCTCAAGCCTGTTCTGTTAATGAAGATTTCTTGGTGCACGGCCGCCAGGCTTTCCCTGCCTCCACGCCGCAGCGGCAGAGCCGAGCTTTGCGACAGAGTGTCCAGCCTGCAGAGCCTGGAGGGTTACTACCCAAGAAGAGCCCGCCGACCCCTGGCAGGCTGATCAGGACTCGCCCCACTGGCCGCCTCCCCAGCCGTGCCCAGGGCTGGCTCCCAGGCTCAGTGCCAGCGTCAGCTCCTTTGAGGTGGGCGCGCCCTCCCTGGTGCCCGCTCAGTCTACCTGGCAAGGCCTTGCTTGGTTTTTACCTGCCTGGTGCCGAGGACAGCACCTGGCGTATGTAGGTGCTCAATAAAAATGGTGCTGCTCCCGCCCGCTGCCAGGCTGCAGTGAGCGGCCGGTGCTGGCCGCAGGGAAGCCTGCAGCCCCGCCGGGCGGTGGGATATTCCAGATGAGGCTGGTTTCTTGGGCGTCAGTGCCAGGCTGTGCCCAGGAACTCCTGTCCCAAAGCTCCAGGTGACGGGAGGGGCCCGTCAAGGTGGGGCGCAGCTCCACACCCAGCCCAGCTAAATGTCCAGAGGCCACTTCCAGGCCCGCCAGGCGGCTGCCTCTGTCCCAGGTACCTGCCACAGGGCAGAACTGCCCGCCTGCAGCCCACGCTGAGACCCACGGGGTGGGCGTCAGGGGTCGGAGGGCCTGTAACAGCTCCTGCAGGTTCCCACCTAAACACAATGTCACCAGTTTTCCTTTTTTATCATTTACTTGTTAAAAATACATACGCCCAGCCCCACGAGCTCGCTGGGACAAGTTCCAAAAACCCAAGAAGGCAGCGGGAGAGACGCTCAGCCTCTGCCCCCCACCACAGAGCCACCACCAGGGCCACCAGGGGCTGACCTCTGTGGTCACTGTGATCACGAGGCCTGACTGACAGACGGGGAAACCGAGGGCAGAGAGGGACACAGCTGCAAACCCAGCGCTGGGTTCAGAGTCCTGGCCTCCCTCGAAGTTTTCTGGCTCTTTCTGCCGTTTCTGGGTGTGGTCCTGTGGCTGCTTCCTTCGTGCCTGATGCCGGCAGCTATGTGTTTGAATGTCCAGGTGCTTGGTGATTCACAAGGTCGTGGCCCGCACCCCACAGTGTGTCCACTCAGAGTCCCACTCCCCAGAGCAGACCCAGAGCCATCGGCCTCTCTCCTTTTCAGGCAGCAGAGGTTTTCTGGGGCTGGCACAGAAGGAGGTGGGAGGGCGGGAGTGGTCACAGAGTCCTATGAAACTGCCATCGACCCAACTGTCAGCCAGAGGGACCCCGCAGCACCAGCCAGAGTCTCAGCCTCAGGGTTTGGGTCTCCCAGCCACCTGACCATATGTTCTCTTTCCCCTTGAGCCTTGATTTTGGCCCCAGAAGGTGGACAGACAGCAGCCTGGCCTCCGCCCTGGGACAGTGCCCGAGGCCCCTCAGTACCTCCACCCACCTCTGCCCACGACCAGCCCCCGGTGCGGGCACCCTGGCTGCGGGAAGGTGCACACGTCGCCCTCTGGGGAGCCCCCCCAGCTGAGCAGGGCCCCGCAGCCCCAGGTTGTCACCTCTAGGAGGGGTTGGCCTCCCAGGGAGCGAGGCCCTCAGGGTCATTTTCTTGGCGCCAGGTTCCAGGGTGTCTAGTGTTCTTCGAGGTTAGGTTCCGCAGGGCCCCCATTTCCCACAGGGGGTCCTGCTGGCTGGATGGAAGGAGGCTGAGGCCCACGCCTCCACTTCACCGACATGGAAACCTCAGCTCACTGGGCGATCCTGGCGCACGGGTGTGCCTCCGGCAGGTGGCGGTCCCTGTCACCCACTGAGAGATTTCTGAGCACATGTTGATCCGGAGTGAAGTCACATCAGGGCCCGGACAGCTCGATGCCCGTGTTCAGCCATGACAGAGCCTGGGAGGAGGGCAGGGGGCAGGGCCAGTGCCCACCGGGGCCTCCTCAGGGCTTCCTGTTGACGTGATGGACACTGAATGCAGAGCCAGACCCTGGGGAGCGTGGACACCATCGCCACCTTGCAGACGGGAAACTGAGGTGCGCGGCGGTAAGGGACCTGCCTAAGGTTGCCCAGCTAGACATCGGCCAGCTGGGGCACGGACAGCGTCCATGTGGGTGTGAGTCAAGGCGTACAGGTGGCTGGGGACGTCCAGGGCCAGCTGGGGTCCGTGCAGGGCAGGAGGAGGCCCTGGTACCCACCTGGCATCACTACCCCTCTGTCCTGATAACCCCGGCCCGGCTTCCCAGGTTGCCTTTTGTCCTGCCTCCGGCCCCCGATCGTCCCACCGAGGAACAGACTCCGCGCAGGAGCTGGAGCTCTGGGCACACCCGCCTGCACTGGGGCTTCCCACTGTCCAACGGGCTGCCGCCCCCGGTCAGGAGCCTCCGCGTGCCCATCTGTAACGCGGCCAGTGAGCCGGCACTCCCGGGGAGCCCGTGACGGGGAAGGCCCGCCTGCAGGGCCCGCCCCTCCTGCTGCCCACAGTGGCTCCAACGCTCTCAAGTGCCACCCGGCTGTCCTCCCAGCTGCTCCGGGGGTGGGCGCCAGGAGGGGCCTCAGCTGGTCAGCTCTGCTCTCCACCCCCACCCAGCTGTCGGGTGGCCCAGCTCCCTGGGCTGGGGAGCTGCTGTTTTGTTGTCCCTTGGCTGGCCCGGTCCTTGGTGGAGTCCGGAACTGAGAGCAAGAGTGTGGCTGCAGTGCACACCGCCCGGGCAGCGTCCACTCCCGCCTGCTCAGAGCCCAGGCCTGGATGCGCCCTCCACCTGGGAACCAGGCCTCAGCCCCGCTCCCTGCCCTGGCACGCCATGGCCCCGTGGCCACCCGTTTCCTCCTGGTGCTCCTTCTATTTCCTAAGAGACGGCTCCCCCAAGTCCTCTCCCGGTGTGCGGGACGTAGGGAGGGTCACTCACAGCACGCTGGACTGCTTCTGCAGGGACCCAGCCCAGTGGGGGCTGGAGTACCGGCCACCTCCCTCCTGGTAACACAGGAGCAGCAACTGCTTCCAGAGCAACCTCAGCGCCAGGCCCAGTTCTGAGGGTCTTCCACAGACTCAGAGCCCCCGGGCCCTGCATGCCCGTGGACAGACCGGGCCACAGAGCACAGAGCAGGTGGCCTGCCCAAGGTCACACAGCCGGCAAAGGAGGGGCCGCGATTTGAACTCAGACCTTCTGGTGCCCCAAGTGGCCTTGCAGAGGGGAGGGGAAGGGCAGGCGAGCAGGGGCCAGGCCAGTTCTTCCGTGAGACCAGGGCATGGGCAAGACGGGTGACCCTTTTGACAGGAGACACGATGACGAGGGGCAGGAACGTGGCAGAGCCTGAGTTCAGGGGGGTCCACCGTTTCCTGGGCAGCCTGAGCCTGAGGACTGGACGCCGGGAAAGCAGGACTAGGGGGAGACTGGGATCTGCCCCAGCCCTCAGCCAAGTCACAGAATCAGAAATGATGAGGTGAGGGACCCAGAGGGGGCCTCAGAGAAACGAGGACGGTGGTGCAGCCAGAGACAGCGCCTCCCTCCCCCGACACACGTGTCATGGAACCGAGAAGTCAGAGGGCGTCAGGCACGCTGGGCTCCTCCCGTAGTTCTGGGCCACTTTCCTCCAGGCTGGCCTCTCTCAGGCCACCCACCTGTGTCCCAGCAGCTGGCAGCTTGGGAAAGACTGGCTTCTGTCCCAGGTGCTTTCAGCCAAAGTCCCAGGGAAGGTGCTCATTGGCCCAGCTGGGGTCACATGACCATCCCTGAACCAATCACTGTGGTGAAACCAAGCGCACCAACTACAGGGTGAGGACTGAGGAGGGAGGCGTCCGAGGGGACCCGGGCGGTGGGCACAGAGGTCCAGTGCAGGGGCTGAGAAGGGAGAGGGGACAGCGTAGGACAGAACGCACCAGGGAGATGGGAGGCCGTGGCCAGAGCCCAGAGTCTGTAGCAGGAGGCCCTGTCCTGCCCTGCGGGCGGCCTGTGGCTGGCTGGGCAGGGCAGCCTGCAGAGTGGACAAGAGGGATCGGAAGGTGCAGGGCAGAGGGGCTAACAGGAGCCACCTCAGTTTCCCTTTCTGTAAAATGGGGCCCAAAACAGCACTGACCACGCAGACTGCATGACGCACAGAGTTCACGCCAGGCGACGGGCTCGGGGCAGCACAGGCCAAAGGCAGAGTGGACGGGGGTCCATGTCGGTCACGCAGACCACGCGTGTCTCACGGCCATTTCTCAGCCGAGGCCTCCCCTCTGCCATCTCCGCAGCCTCCTCTTGGCGCCTTCCTGGGGTGGTGGGCCCCTGCTCCCAGCCCCTGAGCCCAGTGCTGAGCCCGCTCTGCTCCTCCTCCCTGGGAAGTGGCTTGCCTGGGGGGCCAGCCGCTCTTCTGGAAAGCGTAGCCACTTCAAGACACCTGGGCAGGCACTAGGGAGTCCCAGGAAGCACGGGGAGGCTGTGGTCCCTCTGGGGCAGAGTCCCCTCCTTGGCAACTTCTGGGGTCCTGGGAGACCTCACCTGCAGGCTCAGGTCAGGGCACTCGCGGTTCCAAGCTGAGCCCACAGGCTACCCCAACGGGCTGTGTGACGCTGGGCAAGTTCCTTTGCCTTTCTGGGCCTCCGTCTACTCAGAGCAGGCTTGAGCCCGGCAGGAGCCCAGGGCAGAGCCTGGGAGAGGCAGATCCCCAGCGCCCGGCGCCCCCTTCCCCTGGCACGAGTGGTCCCCTCCGAGCAGCAACTTCTCAGGCTGCGCCTTCCTGCAGGCCAGTTCCCTGGGAGTCAGGTGAGGCCCCCTGTCTCTGGAGTCCCCGTCCCTCGTGCACAGAAAACAGCGAGGATTCTAGGGAGTCTGAAACCAGCATCACGACTGCGCGGGTGGCGGGCACATCCCTGGAGACCTCCTGGGCCTCCTGGGTCCTCTCCACTCACCTTCTTGCAATGGCCTTTCTCAGGAGGCAGATAGAAACAAATGCTCTGTGCCCACCTCTGCCAGGCAAGCCTCTCCTTCCCAGCCTCCTTAGCCCCTGGCCTTCAGGGAAAAGCTCGTTCAAGCAGGGGCTCCTGGCCTGGGAGACGCTGGCAGGGCCACTCAGATGAGCACCCGCAGCCGCCTCTGTGTGTTATCACAACTAGGAATTGCATTTAGCTGCATGTGTCAGAAAACCCACAGCAGTGGCTCACCCAAATGAGAGGCTTCTGTTTCCTAACACGACCTCTGGAGGTGGCCTGTCCAGGTCTGCGAGGGCAGCTCCACTGTGTCATCCAAACTCAAGGTTTTATCTGCCCGTTTTAATCTCGTAGTCATCTATGGTCACAAGATGACTGCTGCACCTCCTGCAACTGCATCTATGTTCCAGGCTTGAAAAGGGGAAAGAGCGGAGGGTGAGAGACCTGCACTGACTTCTGCTTCCCCCTTCCCACTTTTGAAGAGCTTTCAAACAAGTCCCACCCAGTGACGTCCACTTGTATCCTACTGGCCAGCCTGTGTCACGGGGCAGCCCCTGTTCCTCTGTAGAGGAAGTTAGGAAAGGTGGGGACGTAGGGGACGCTCCTGTCCTGAGCAAATGGGGCTTTGTTCGTACGGGAGGAGCGAGTGCGGATGCTGGCACTGCAGCCAACAGCACAGACCCCACAGCAGAGAGGTAGCTCTGAGAGCCTGCCCCACAGGGACCTCCCCTTGTTAGAGGACACCAGCGACAGGTCAGAGCCCTGGCAGGACATCCTGGACCGAGCAGAGTGGAGAAGGGTGGAGAGGAGCCGCCAGCCACCGGAAATAGGCAGCTCGCCCGTCCGGCCGGCCGTGTTCCAGGCACTGTAGCAGGTACCAGGGATTCAGCGCTGACTTCGCTGGGACCTCAGCAGACACTGTCTGGAGAGGACACGTGCCCCGCCATGGCCCACCCTGCCGCCTCCCGGGGCCTCCTGCAAACCCTGCCTGGCTGTCACAGGTCCGCTGTGATTTCAGCTTCCATTAAAGTCTAACTCGGGAAAGGCTGAAAGGAAATCACCTGCCCCACCACAAATCACAGGGTGATTATGTGCTAAAGGGGGGCTTGCGGGAAGGGCTGAGGGGATTTGGCTGGGATCAGGGACAAAATAAATTTAAACCACTGGGTGCCACCCTCCTGGTGACACCCGCGAACCTTCAGACACAGGCGTCTGGACGGTTGGATGGTTTTCTTCCCACAGAAAACAAAACCTCAGCCCTCCGGGCCCTCTCCCGCCCCGCCCTCCTCCAAGCTGCTCTGTCTCCAGGCTTGGTGGCCAATGACAAGCTCGAGGAGGAGTCTGACGCAGACCGGGAACTGCTCCGGCTCCCTCTCGTGAATTTAAATGGCTTTCCTGAATTACTGCTTTTGACAAGATCAATAAAATTGAGCTATTGCTGTACCAGACCTTTCGGCAGACACGCAGGGAGCCGGGCGCGGGGGCTCGCCGCCCACAGCAGCCCGGGCTCCTGGCGGGCAGGGCTGGCTGGGGCTCGGGCAGCAGGAAAGGCAGATGAACTTGAGCGTCCTGTCCTCCCCACGGCCTTTCCTGCGTCTCTCAAAGTAAGCAAAACCTGACCTGTCCAGCGTCCCCTCCCTCTGCTGTCTAAGATGACAGCTGGCCACTGAGGACCCCAGTCCCTGCCCCTCCCTGAGGTTGGAGGGAGTCACTTAGCACCCAATTCCCACCTTCCGGGAAAAGCTTCTACACACAATGGCTGTTACCACAGACGGTGACCCAGGGGCCACTGGAGACCAGAACTTAAGTCCAGCAGTGGAGGGTCTAGACAGGAAAGCCATCGAGACGAAAACCAACCAACCCAACCAACAGAAAACCTTTAAGTAAAATTCACACAACAGAACGACACCGACCAAATCCCGTGTCCTGTGCGTGCGGTTCTAACGTCCACCGGGCCCCACCACGATAGGACACCTGGGCACACCAGTGAAAGACACGGGGAAGATCAGGCCACCAAGCAGCAACCGTCTCGGAGCAGGACATCCAGGGGATCGGGTGTATCCATGAGGTCACCCAGCCCTGCGTCCGCCTCGTCGGAACCACGCTCCCTGGCCAGCCGCGTGCCACCCTGGGCACTGGCCCTGGAGCTCAGCACCGGGAGCCTGGCCTTCTGGCCCTGCAGTGGGGATTTCGGCTGCTGCAGCCGCTCAGGGGCTGAGACTCGTGCCGGCCCTCGGGGAGGCGCGGGCAGCTCAGGACGACCCCGGGCTCAAGCCCACCAGAGCCTGTGACCGCGATCTCATCTGGGAAGAGCGTCTTTGCGGATGGAATTAAGATGAGGTCGTGCTGAGGTAGCGCAGGCCCCAAGCCCAGTGACGGATGTCCTTATGGGACTGAGAGGTGGCACACAGCAGGAAGGTGGCCAGGAAGATAGCCACACGCCGAGGAGCACCAGGGTCCCCTGCAGCCCCAGGAGCTGAAGAGGCAGGGGTCCTCAGGGTCTTGAGAGGTCTCGGGGTCTGACATGGCTTCTGCCCTAGGACCTTGAGGTGTGTGGCTGTGTTCAAGCCCCTGGTGGCCAGGAGTGGCGGCGTGCCACGGATCTCGAGCTCTTCATCGCTCTTACCAGGGTGATAGGTGCTCCAGGGATGCTTAGGACAGCAGGCTGGCGCAGGGCACCCAGGGAGGCTGAGGGGCTGAGGAGAGAGCTCCGCAGGCTGCCAGGTGGCCCCCAGCTCCCCAGGGGACCCCGCTCCGTCACACTCCCAGCCTGTCTGCTCCAAGTGCTGATTAGCTGGGCCCTGGTGGCCCGTGGCCGCTGCATTCTCTGGGGAAAATGCAGTTCCCCATTGGCTGCAGGCCCCCTGCTTTCTGAGACCAACCCCCGCCTGCCCTTCCCCTCTTGAAGGAACGGAAGAAACCCTCCTGGGCACGTCCCCTCCCTTTGCACTCTCCTGTCCCCTCAGTGATGTAGTGGACGTCTATCCTCTGTTCATGCCACCCCTCCCACTTCTGGGGAGGGCACATGACCTAAGCTGTTGGGACATTTCTTCACCTTGGATACTTGTGATTGGTTCCTGGATGGACATGTGGCTCAAACTATAAGGCTCAGAATTTTTGTTGAAACAGTATGAACAACTGGATCAAGCAGTACCTGAAGCTGGTTGTCTCTGGACTATTCAGTTTCATGAGTCGGTAGGTCCCACCCTTCTTCTCCCCACTCCACCCCCACAGCAGCTAGGGCTGGACGCTTGTCATCCAACAGTCTTTCTTGTTGTTTGTGGCAAGCCTCTACCACTGAACCAGTCGTGGTGAATACAGCCACTGCCCCTCCTCCAGCCGGGCACAGGGTCCTTCACCCGTGCTCGCTCCCCCCCCCCATTAACAGCTTTACGAGACACCATTCACGTCCCACATGACGCACTCATTTAAAATGTGCAATTAGTGGCTTCTTGCACGTTCAGCCTTGGCGACTATCACCACCGTGGGCCTCGGGACGTCCCCATCACCCCGACAGGAACAACACGGCCTGGCTGTCCACCCCAGCCACCTGCCCCTCATGGCCTGCCATGGGCAGCTGCTAAGCTGCTGTCCGTCTGTCCCCTGGACGTGTCACCTACCTGCAGCCACACAATGTGTGGCCTGGGGTCTGCTGCTGTCACTCAGCATGGGGTCACCCTGCTGGCCCCTGGCCACATTTCCTTGCTGTCCACACTGTGGACACTCAGTGGCCTGGGGACCATGGCTGTCTCTCCATCTGTCTTTGGTGACACTGTGCCCTTGGGCTCTGTGGCTGCTGTAAACACCGCTGCGTCCCCATGGGCTTCCTTGGGTGGACGCTTCCACTTCTCATGGGCCTTTCCCAGGAGCAGAGCTGGGGCGCCAGGGACTCGGGCCTCCAGGTCATCCTCCAGCTGGCAGCAGCTGTGGTCCCAGCGTGGGCCCCCCACCCTGCTCCTCAGCTCTGGCTCTGCTGCCTCCTGCAGCCTGCTGCTCCTCCCCACTAACACAGGGGTCCCTGGCCAGCACGCGGCCGGCAACAGCTCATTCCCAGCACATGGTTGTGACCCCCGTTACCACGGTGAGGTCAGAACTCACATTCCCGGTTTTCAAATGAGGTGACTGAGCTCAGGATGCTGCCCAAGGCTGGGGTCTGTGCCACGTGAGCCTGGCACCTAGTTCTGGGACAGGTATGCCATAGGTACTTAATGAATGCTCATTAACCAAGTGCACTCAGATCCACCCTCCACTCCTGAACTCGTGTTTGTATATTTTGAGGCTCTGTGGGTGGAAACTTGAGCCTCCTGCGGCTGAGGAGACCTCCACCACCAAGCCACGCCCCTCCGAACCACACCCATCACCAAGCCACGCCCTGAGCCACCACGCCCAATGAGCCACGTCTCCTGGGACCACGCCTCCACCGAGCCTTGTCTCACAGCCACGCCCACCAAGCCATGCCCACCAAGCCACTCCCTACCACCAAGCCTTGCCCCTCTGAGCCACGCCCCCACCGAGCTCACAGGGCCACGCCCCCACCGAGCTAGGCTCACTGAGCCGCGCCCCACCGGCATTCCCCACCCCTGAGCCACCCGCTCCTGGTTATATCTTGGGGCGAGGGACACTATCAGGATATGCCCGGCTGCCCTCGTCTTTGTCCACCACTTCTCAGCGTGGAATGTGCCGCCATGCCCTGTCCAATGTGAAACCATTACTCTTCGTCTCCCTGCTGCGCTGGAAAGAGCCAGCCGGCCCTGCGCGTTTCCAGTAGCAACTGTAACAATGAGCACCGAGGCTTCCCGCCTGCTCTCCGTAGGTTGGCGTCTGTACCAAGGTCTTGCTTTTTATGCTTTATAAGACCCACAATGCCACTGTGTCCTGGAGAGCACTCGGGTCCCCTTCCGTGGGCTGACGGTGGAGACCTGTGGACCCTGTTGGCCACTGACCGAGGGGAGCTTATTCCTTGGCGGGTGCCAGAGAGGCCCGGGTGTGCTCCTGGCCCACCTGCACAGCTGGGCAAGTGTGGCTAATTCATGCACTTCTTGTGGGGGGTCTCAGACCTTCTCCCTAAAGGCAGAATAATAACAGAGCTCCTGGGCAATGCCCATTAGCAGCTGTACGGGAAGATGTTTGTACTATACTATCAATAAGTCATTCAACAAACATTGGCCGAGCACCTACTGAGTGCTAGGTTCTGTTCTAGGCACTTAGGAGGCTCAAGGACAAGCCAGGCCACAGCCTTGCTGCCATGAACAGATGTTCCACAAGGCGGTAGAGCTCCTCCCCCTGGGCTCCAGGAATCGTTTCTGATTTACCTCTGGAAGCCGCCCAGGCTCTGCAGTGCCTGGTGCCTGGTAAACTGCTGACCCTTTTTCTTTTTAATGAGCAGTGAAGAACCTGGAGGGAAGGGCCCAGAGACAGCATGTGCAGGGGATGTGGTAGGCTCTGGGTGGCAGAGGTGACGTCCTAAGCTTCCAAGCACCAATGCTGACAGGCCCCGTGAAGGCCCCGTGGTCCCCGGGCCCTGACCACCCGCCCTGAGAACAGTGAGCTGGCGGCCAGCAGAGACACTGGCGCGTGGAAGTCAAGGGCACAGCTTGGCCACACGGTGGGCAGGCCCATGCAGGCAGGCAGGGTGTGCGGACGCTGCAGCAGGCACCAGGCTGAGGCTGGCCTCCCCTCGCACACCCAGCTTCTCAGGAGGCTCAGCAGGCCACCAGGACTGGGCAGCGATCCGGCCTGGGCCTCTGAGCCCCCTTGGCTCTGCCCTTGACTAGGTGCTGGGTGGCCCTGGGGGATCCACTCCCAGCCCTGGTTTAAATGAGAAGGTGGGGCTCTGGGGAGGATGCGGCGAGGACGTGGAGGGAAGGAGCGTTGTCCACCAGGCTGGGCAGGCGCCGGGCAGGAGGGGCAGCCCGCGGCCCCAGTCCCAACTCTGCCACTCCGGGCTGAGCAACCCTGGACGTGTGCTCGGCTCCTCTGGGCCTGGGGTCATGCGTCTGGCAGTGGGGACAAGTGCCTTGCAGCACTGTGGTCAGGGCGAGGCCACGGAGAAGCCAGAGGAGGCCCCGGACCCCCAAGGAACCTGCTGCACACGCCAGAATCCACGTGAGGCTGGTCCACAGAGGGAGGGACGCAGAGCTGGGGTGGGTGGTGTCCTTGCGGCGGGGGCTGCAGGGGGAAGGGCGCTGTCCTCTGCGGGCCTGAAAGGTCCACCCGGCACTGACCTGCCAAGCTTCACTCGCATGGGAGCTCAGGGCTCACCAACCAGCACCCCCGGAGCGGAGGGCACCTCAGGCCACCGAGACCCTGCTCCCGCGAACTGACTGGTGTGCGGGCGGAGGGCCCTGCCGTGGGGAGCCGCCCCTGGAAGCTCACTGGACGTTCCTCTGTGAGGAACCCAAGGTGGACCCTGTTTGCCTGTGGCACCTTCTTGCACCTGACCTGGGCTTCCCTGCACTCAGAGGTGGGGCCCTTGGGAGGCAGAACTGGATGTGACCTTCCCCCGCAGCAGCTGGCACATGGGAACCCGGAACCTCTTCTCCCCGCCCTGCACTGAGAATGTTCACGTCAGAGCTGTGTATACAGTCAGCGCTCTATAAACGCACACCCCACCGAGGGCATCTCTAAAGAGGGCCAGGTGGGCCTGGGCTCTGGGATGGCACCTGGGGCCTCCCCGCATGGGAGATGGAGGCCTCTCGGCCAGACTCCCCCCGAAGACTCCAGGAAAGAACAATATTAATATGATCAACCCTAATCAAATCTGGGTAATTTCACTAGAAACCTTCCCATAATTTCATCAGTGTTAACGGATTACAATAGCAACAAATTAAACCAACAGGCATGAAGTTAGTTGCTCAAGAGGAAAATGTAGCCTGATTTAGAAACGGATGTTACAGTTTATTAACCAATCTAAATTAATTCGATTTTGAACCACTGTTAAATATACATTAGGATGTATCGCCCGGGAGCGGAGGAGCAGGGGAAGGGAGGGTGGGGGAGGAGGCTGGCCTGACCTCCCTCAAGGCTGCGTGCCAGGGTTAGCTCTGGGGTTCTGGGCAGCGTTTGGAGCTGGAGAGGGAGGGAGGACCCAAGAAAGCCAGGGGATCCCAAACTCCACCCCAGGGTAGGAGCCGGAAGCTCGTTGTCTCAGTTTCTGAAAATCTCAGGGCGTTTCTAGCTTCATGTACGGCTGGATCCAGGCGCTCCCGGTCAATAGGACTTGGCTTTTTCCTGTTTCCTGTTCACTCTGCTCAGACTTTACCCTCAAGCAAGGTCTCGCCACCTGGAAGCAGGACGGCCACTGGCCAGCCCAGGTGTTCATTCTGCCGGCTCGGCCCCTCCCAGGAGAACTCCTCTGCCCCAGATCCGGCCAGAGTCCCAGGTAAATGTCCCAGCTCTGATGGGCTGGATATAGGGCTGGAGCTAGGGGTGGGGGCTGGCGGCCTGGAGGGGGTCCCCAATCCAGAGCTGGTGGGAGCCGCACAGACCCTGTGCTGAGGCAGGCACGGCCGGCCACCAAAGGCAGGGCCTGTGCTGACCAAGCCCAGAGAGGGAGGGATGTCCCCATCACAGCCGGCTGGGGGCTTCCTCCTCAGCCAGGGCCCTTCCCTTCCCACTGGCTCATTTGCTGTGACAGGTCAGTCTGGCCCCAGAGCAGGTCACACCCTTGTCTCCGCAAGCAAGGGATGTGGTAGCTCAGGGGTAATTCATCTCCTGCCCATGTGGCCCCCACCCTGGCGTCTGCCTTGGAGGTCACACCCCGACCCAGTGACCACAAAGCCCCAGGCTTCCTGCAGGCTGCGCCACTGGGCGCGAGTGGGCACCCCTGGAGGCCCCGTCTCGTCTCCAGGGCGCGTTGTGCAGTGCCCAACACTGCCTGCCTGCTGGGGACCTGGCTGTGACCAGGCCCAGGCCCAGGATCAGGCAGCACGGCCCCCTTCTGCAGGTAGGCAAGGCAGAAGGTTCCGGACGCCTCTGCTCTGCCTGCCGTGGTGAGACGCGTGCTGAGCACCAGATGAGGCCAGGGTACCGGCAGCCTTGGGGCGTCCACAGCTGCCCCAGGAGCCGCCTTCCTCCTGAGCTTGTGGCCAGAATCCTCCGCCATCTGCCTGCTCTCGGCAGGAGTGTCTCAGCCACCTGTCCCTGTCACCAGGGTCACTCCAGTTAACTCTGAACGCCCTCGTCCTAAGGCTGCTGGCCTGGCGCACGCACAGCACCGAGTTCACTGCCTCAGCCCAGGTGCTCGAGGAAGGAAAATAAACAGCAGGCACTTACTGTTTGCTGGGTGCCAGACCTGCTGTGAGACCAGCCGTGCGCCTCCACAGCCCGGGACAGGCCTGGCTGTCACCCCACCCTCCCGCCCCGTGCAGACAGCTCCTGCCGTGGGCTGAGCGAGGCTCAGAGGCCATGCCGTCCTGGTGGGTTCCATTGATGAGCAAGAAGTGTGATGCTCTGGAGGCTGGAGGCCCAAGGATAGAGGCCCAAGGTCGAGGCACAGAGATTCCACATCTGGTGAGGGCTGCTGCGGGGCTCAGGGCGCTGCTTCCCTGGTGTCCTCACATGGTGGACACTGGCCAGGGAGCTCCCTGGGATCCCTGGTGGGAGTCACCAACCCCTCTTGGGGCTCCACAGACTGGCCTCCACCACACGCAGGGGCAGGACCTCAACCTGAACGCAGAGGAGGCACAGGCACTCGATGTGCAACACGCATCAAAAGACAGCGCAGGGGGCTGGGATTGTGGCTCAGTGGCAGAGCGCTTGCCTCGCATGCGTGAGGCACTGGGTTCGATCCTCAGCACCACATAAAAATAAATAAATAAAGATACTGTGTCCGTGTACAACTAAAAAATATTAAAAAAAAAAAAGACAGCGCAGTTGGCGTGGCGGCCTCTGGGCCTCCAAAGCAGGCCTCCCCCGACGGGGCCTTCGCACCTGCTGAGCTGGTGGCCCAGAATGCTTTGCTTCCCTCTCCACCAGCGCATCCCCAGGGACCCTGGAACTCCAGCGGGGCCAGCCCCACCTCCTCAGGAGCCCCCACCTCCTCAGGAGCCTCCCTCGCTGGCTGGGGCTTCTCCACTGAGCACGCCCAATGCTCAAAAAAGGGAAACCCATTTACACTATGACAGGGGTGGGGAGGGAGGGACTCCTGGCAGGAGCCACTGCATGGATGAGCCTGTCATGCTGAGGGCAAGAAGCCGGAGCCGGGGGTGCATGTGGGGAGGCCGAGGTAGAGAGAGGAGGCTGAGGTAGAGAGGAGGCCGAGGTGTGGCGGCCCAGCCAGGGGAGCGGCTGTTACTGCTCCCTGGGGCCGTGGCTGTGGCCAGGGCCACTGTTCGGAGCGATGGGAACCCCTGGGGACTGGCCGGTGGAGGTGGTCCCGTGGTCCCGCATGTCCCGCTGACACCAGAACTTGGACCCCACAGCGGCCCATGTGGTGGGTTTTCTGCAGTAGATCTTCTACCACAATAAAAATAAAGGGAAGCTCGTGTCTGTGAACCACCACCCACTGCTACGCACCCGGCTTCTGATGAAAGCCAGGTAGAAAAACAGAAGGAAGGGCAGGCGGGAAGGAGGCGAAGGGAAGAGGAGAGACGGCCCAAAGCCCAGGACCCGGCAGCCACACCTGCCCCCGGCCCTGCCTCCTGGCGGTCACTCCCAAATTCCTGAGAAATCTACAAATCTTGGTGTTGTGAACGTCTCTGTTCTGTGAAAATCACCTTCAGATGCGCACAGAGCTGGGCTGGCAGAGTGTGTTTTTAGGTTAGATGACACACAGGCAGAGGTATTTTAAGGAACCTATAATCCAGTGCGTACCTATTAATCAGATCAGGGAGACAACCAACGGCAAGCTGCAGATCCCAGACCTTCCACCAACCCCTGAGATCATCCGGCTGATGCCGCTCCCACATCCTTCCTGTGGCGGCCCGCACCAGCTTTCCTTTAGAAGAAGAGCTTGGGATCCCAGAAGCCCTCTGCAGGACTGACGCAGCCCCCATTCTGCAGGCCTCCACCTTTCACCTTCTGAGCAGCTCTTCCTCGCTGCTGAGCCCTGACTCACCATGTAGGGGCCTCGGGGAACGCCTTTCAGAGACAGGACCCTCCCTGGTGCAGTGGAGGTCCAGAGACCCTCCGGGATGGCTCTGCCCCTGCTCCCCAGCCAGCCTCTCCAGTGAGAGCCGCGGTCCCGGGCTCTGCTCCAGGGACCGTCTGTGCCAGGAAGGAGGTGAACTGCTGAGGGCTGAGCCGAGCAGGAACTGTGGCAGAATCACTGTCCAGAGGCCCAGGTGCCGAGCAGCTGCCCATCGAGGCTGTGCCCTGTGAGGGGAGAGGAGCCCCGTGGGACAGGCTGTGACCCCAGGTCTGTCCTGCCAGGAGTCCTGCCAGCTGTGCGAGATATGGTTTGGGAGCCACGGGCCCAGGACGGACCTGCCCCGGGATCTGCCCCGCGGCCAGCTCAGCTCAGCCCGGTGGACCCGGCTGTGGGTGCCACACTCACGGGGCGACGGCATCCACCTCAGGGCCACCTGCTCTGTGCCCGGTGTGTCCCTGCCCGGGAGCCAGCTGGCTGCACAGTGGAGCCCGAGGCTCGAGTGGCGGGCAGGCCCGTGCCTGGTGGCTGGAGGGCAGGCGTGTCCTGGGAGCAGGTGGGGTCCGGTGTCACCCTCCACTCCCAGACGGCCAGGACCTCCTGCCCTGAGGGCAGTGCAGGGCTCAGACCAGCGTCCTCAGCAGACGGGGACAGGTCCTCCATGACCCAGGCCCAGCTGGACCAGGCTGCTGCGGGCTGTGGTGGGGGCGTCCTGTCCTGCCAGGGCTGTGGGCACGTGAGGCTGCCAGGATGACCCCAGCGCTGGCCACGTGTGCTGCCACAGGCAAGGACGTGCGGGACAGGAGCGCCCACCATGCCAGCCCGTGCTGTGTGCCCCCTGGTGCCGGGTACCTGCCTGCTGCCTTGCGCCCACCTCTGGCTGTGTTCAGATGTCCAGCTGTTCACTGAGCACATACATGTGTCCATGATGATGGCCCCAGGACCCCAGGGCACAGTCAGCTCTGTTTGGCTCAGGGCGGGTGCCAGGGCAGTGGCACTGGGCTCTGCTGGCTGCACCTCGATGCACTCCTGCAGCCTCAGCTCCGATGGTCTAGCCTCAGCTCCAATGGTCCAGCCTCAGCTCCGCTAGTCCAGCCTCAGCTCCGCTGGTCCAGCCTCAGCTCCGCTGGTCCAGCCTCAGCTCCGATGGTCCAGCCTCAGCTCCGATGGTCCAGCCTCAGCTCCACTGGTCCAGCCTCAGCTCCGCTGGTCCAGCCTCAGCTCCAATGGTCCAGCCTCAGCTCCGATGGTCCAGCCTCAGCTCC